>JAUMHA010031886.1:0-20115 GCA_032359765.1 Saxidomus gigantea
ACATGGTACAGTTGATCAATAAAATATAGCAATTTGGTAACACCACAGCCGGGCCTCAAAAATGTGATTGATTTAATATGATGGGTTAACAAGTTAGCTTTTCGTTTCGGAGAAGAACCTAACTTTCTACTGGTAAAATTTTGATTTCTAGATACAAAAATTATCAGAGTTATCGAAAAATATGTTTGAAAAGTGTCCGGTTTTAGGACTCTAGCCAGTATACATGTTTAAGGTATTAACTTAGATTCAAAACACAATTCTGACAATCACGTGTAAAATACGGAGAATACATTTCTAAAAAGTTTATGTAAGGAAAGGTACTAAGGGCAATAACTATATCGATAACCTGAGTATTACTGCCCTTCACACCACGGTCACAAAGTCCGACACAACAAACAAACATCAAGATATGAAGTCATAAATTGCCATGAACCCAAGTTTGTTAAAAATATGTCGTTCAAAGTTTTGAACATAAACTATTCAATGATTCTATTCAAAGAACAGTGATCTTGTCCCCAGATTTGTGAAATCATTTTGAAAAAAAATAGGTCAATCCTTTCAAACAAAATACTTTTTCCCGTATAGTCTACGTAAACTATGTCACATCTAGGGTGATATCAATTTTAATCCCTGGGTATGATTAAACAGACTTATTTGAGGACCACAAGGCAATGCTACATACAATATATCTAAGCTCTGGACCTTGCGAGTTTTGACAAGAAGATTTTTAAATTTTCCAATATTTACATATATGTTATCCCTAGGTTTAGGCTAATTTAGACCCAAGGTGCATTATTTGAACAAAATCGGTAGAGATCCACTACAAATGCTACACACTAAATGTCTAAGCTCTGAGACTTGCGGTTAAAGACAAGGAGATATTTTGAAGATTTCCCTATATTATATGTTATTTGTTTTTTGAGGTGGTATATTATTAGTTAAACAGATTCTTGACGGGGTATACCCAGCCAAGGATCTGTATAACGAATTTATAATACCGCTGATTTATTTGGTAGGCAAGAAAATAACCTGAATTATTGTCAAAATGTTTCCTTTCTTTAAATTAAAAAAAAACAAATGTGTTTCAGCTAGGTTAGCAAAAGAAAATTATTTTATTAACAAATTTAAGCCAATGCTTAACACCATCAATTTACATTAATTATCTGCATTTTTACAACAGTAATCTCCCTTGCAGGAAGTTATGACGTCAACGTCATGGAAACAACGTCATTCACTACAATTGTGCCTGATGATATGTATGAAACGCGTAGCACAATTAATTTAGTTAATTAAATCATTATTCTAAAGCCATATCAAGTCATTTTTATTTAATTCATTATATATATTGCCTCAAATGATGCCATGGCGGGATCAATTCTGACGCAAGGGACATGAGTTGAACATATTTTAGAGATGACCACTACACGCAAAACACCAAATAAGGAAGCTATGGATCTTATGGTTTCAGACAAGAAGATCTTTGCCGATTTTCCCTGTAAACTCTATGAAAACAAGTGACCTCGAGCGTTGTCAATTTTGACCCTAGGGGCATGATTTGAAAAATAAATTGACTGAGGACCACTAGACAATGCTACATGCAAAATATATAAGATGTTTGCGTTGTGTTTTTTTTACAATAAGGTTCTTAAATTTTCCAAAATATACATACAAATAACCCCAAGGGCGGGCCTATTTAGACCCTAGGGGCATAATTTGTTTAATCTTAATAGATGACAACTATATAATGCTACACACCAAATACTTTAGTTCTGGGACTTGCGTGTTTTATAAAGATTTACCTATATTACTCAACGTAAAACAAGTGTCCACCCGGGTATGATTTAAACAAATTTGGTAGAAAAGAAACTAGAAAATACCAAATGTACTGGCTTTGTGGTTTTGCAGAAGATTTTCAAAGATTTTAAAATTTTTGTCAGCCTTTGTGGCCATGTTGTTCAGTCATCCGGAACCATTCAAGAAGTTTCGTGCTCAGGTGAGCTGAACTATTCCAAACCATATATATGGTACGGTTACGGACAGACATATAAATGAACGGAATGATGATAATATGTATTGCTGTGGATGAAAACAAGAGCATCGCCTGTGGTTGCCTGGCGCTCGTCTGCTTAGTATCCAAGCGAGAAATTTAAAAGATGAAACCATTGAACAATTACTATTAATAAATAATACTGAAAACCCCTTTTCACATTAAAAGTGAACCTCTGCATGACCATTATTATGCATTTGCATAACCATCCCTTTTCATCTGTTTCTATTGCACACTTGATAGTAAACAAGAAAACGCGGCAATGCCACCAAAGCAGGTTTCAACGGCGCCTGTAGAATTTTTTTTTCTTCAAAAAAATCTATTTTTAGTGATGGTAACCTTTACCATAGTGAAAAAAAGGTCACCATACCCCCCCCCCCCCCCAAAAAAAAAGAATTGTTTTGCTTAGAACAATTATTTAAAAATTTAAAAAATGCATTTTAGTAACAGTGACCTGTACCTAGTGACCTTGACCCGAGTGAAAATAAATAACAGTTTCTTTAATCCCCACACCCCCCGCAATTTTTTTTGTTTAGAACAATTATTTAAGAACTCATAAAAATCTATTTTTTAGTAACAGTGAACTTGACATTGACCCAAGTTACCTCAAATGCAATTCCAAGCTTACTCTACGCAAGCTATCTACACACCAAGTTTCATTGCAATTAGTCACTCGAGTCATTGAGCGAAAACCATTTTTCTATTTTAAGTAACAATGACCTTGACCCTACTGATCCAACTTCCTCTCCACGCGAGCTACATACACACCATGATATAAAGCAAGTTTCAAATCCGTACCTTGAATGGTTACTTAGAAAAAGTGGATTTTAACAAAAAAACTTAACCAAAATTCTGACCTAAAAAGGGGCATAACTTTGACAAAATGCAGTCAAGAGTTATGTAACAGGCCCCACTTGTTGCTATTATAATTTCAGACAGCTATATGAAGTTTCAAAGATCTACCTTCTTGAATGATTACTGAGAAAAAGTGGACTTTAACCAAAAACTTAACCGGAATTCTGATTTAAAAAGGGGCATTAGTTATGTCACTGGCCCTCTTGTTGCTACTGGGATGTCAGACAACTATATGATGTTTCAAAGCTTTACTTTGAATGTTACTTAATGAAATTGCGCAGACATTGTAAAAATTGACAAACCAAGAGCCGCAACTCCTCTAAAAATCAATGAACTTGAACAGACTGACGATATGCAAAAGTAAATATGGTACTAAACACTTATATGTAGTTTGAATGAAATGCATCCAGCCGTACAGGAGAAACAGCCCAGACAACATGACATATGACAAATCAAGGGCATTAACTCCAATTAAAGTCATTGAACCGGAAGATGTTGATGACATACAAAATGTAGACGTTGTACTGGTCACTCACGAGTGGTTTGGTTGAAATGCAAACGTTGTATAAGAGTAAGAGCACCAACATCGTAAAATTAGACAAATCAAGGACATAAGTCTGTCTAAGAAAACTGAATCAGAAAATTCCTTTAACACAACACAAATGGGACTGATCACTCACGTTAAGCTTGGTAGAACTCGACCCAGTGGTACAAGAGTAATAGCACATACTCCGTAAAAATAGACAAGGACAATAACTCCGCAAATAGTAACTGAATCGGTAAATGCCGACAATATGTACAACTAGGGTTGGGACTTATCACTCATGTGAAGTTTATTTGAAATCTGCCCAGCGGCGTAAGAGAAGTTGTGCAGACAAACTTTGTGACACTCATCTATCCATTCATCCGGCAAGACAGGACACATATCCCCACTAGGTGGGGAGACATGATAAACGGAGAGCGTAAATTTAATAAATTCATCAACGAAGGAATAATAACTTCAAAGTAATCGGACTGGTTATCAACTTTGGCAGAATTATTACGCCTTAAACATGTGACAAAGTTTGGCATTGACCCGATTAAAACAATTCAGATAGAAAGCAGACAACATACGTTTTAGGACATTAGCAAGGACTCCAATGTACCCGGAGCAATATTGCTAGTTAACGAGCTGGACTTCATTATCTTGACGATAAACATTAAGACCAGTGTAGTGATCTTCAAATAACGGCAGACAAAATTAGACACAAATCGACGACCGTGTGTGATTCAATAATAAGTCTCGTCTCTTTAGACGAGCGTGTTATTTGTTTTAATGCATGACTTTTACCTGTGCTCTGAAGTTGTATCCAGTTGAAGAGTATTTTTGTAAAAGGAGAGGTGACTAAAGGTTTTCAATTTAGACAATCTGTTTTAAAACTAAGTATAAAATTAAAAAAAGTATTTCCGTTTAACTTAGATTTAGAACATAAATAACAATCTTTAAGATTTCGCAAATGATTTTAAGTAAGATTTCATTAAGCACTCAGTCATCAGTTTAGCTGAAACGGAGAATCTTTATTTGTATAAACAATACATGTGTAATTATTTTACAACTTTTACACTTTTAACAAGTATCCTTCACATATACTTAAATTTAAAGCGAGAACAGGACAAAGGATGGAGTAGGGTAGCCTACTTCACCAATGAAACAAGTGGATGAGGTATTGCCATGTAATACGAAGTCTCCCACTAGTTTCGAGCAATCTATAAAGAAGGGTGTACACATTTAAGATATGGTAAAGGTAAATTACGTTAGTACCAGCCAAAAAGAAATAATATGGCTATATAATTGTAAATGAAAATCCGTGTAACTTGTTTTCAGCTCCACGTGTAAGCTTGACCTAAGAGGTAGTTATTCACGACAAACCGTTACGGTGTTTGTGATAATTGTGCAACATTATATCAAAGTCCATGCATACATGTGAAAGATATAGCATGGATGGGGTCGGCAACAGAACTCTTTATAGACGCTGACCTTCATAAACATTATGAACTCGAACAATATAGCATGAACAAAAAAGGGCGGATGAACCATGTAAAGTTACAGTCCCTTAAATGTCCTTTGACTAGTTATAGACGGGACAAGAAATACAGCTATATAATTCCAAGTTATAAGACCTAAGTGTAACCTTGACCTCGGGAGTAGATAACAGAGAGTTGTGCATGACACTCTTAAGTATGACATTGACCTTGGGAGCAGGTGACTGGATGTTGCGCATAACATACCCTCATCATATGGGTAACAATTGTGTGAAATTAAATTAAAATTGGCCCATGCATGTATAAGATACCGAATTGCATTTCGTAGAGTTTGAGGTGCCTGATTGTTGTGTATGACATACCTTTGTGGTATGGTATTGTGTTACATCAAAATCGGCCCATGCATGTGGAAGATACATAACATAAACAAAATTGCGGACGGACGGAACAGCACACAACTATAGTCCCCGAACCGGTCAAATGACCGGCAGCGGACTAACAATGAAGTTTACAACTAGTAGTCTTTATATTTAGGAGTGTAACTCCAGAACACAGAATCACCCGAATTAAATGTAAACAGTTATAACTATTTACGAACCTGTTTCATGTTTTCTTTCTTGTAGCATTGACGAATCAACTTTGACCAGACATACGTCATACTTTTCAATTTTGGCAACAACCTCTCCTACGCGTTTGTAGTGAGTTTTTCGTCTCCTTTTAATGGTTCCCTCTAAGTAATCTCTTACAAACCATACTTCTTTGGACTTAAGTGGTTGCCTACATACTGTAAGGAAGAATTTATCCTTGCTTTCACTGACTTGAACAACTGGTCCCGCAGTCACTTCTTCATAATTATCTCCACAGTTAAGAGTTATCCTACCGCCAATGATATCTTTTTCAATTCTTTGCTCTTTTCCAAAAATCTCATCTATAAAACAATGCAAAATATATAAGATATAATTACTTGTTCATGACAATCTTATATACGACTAAGAATATCATAAGTTTGCAAAACAAATTACAAGGTGGCCATAATGGCCCTGCATCACTAACCTGAGAATATTTGCAGTGAAGTGAAAGTTGTAGAATGTATGCATGATACTCTAAAGAAGGTCAAGGTTGAAAATCCCTTTCAAAATAGGGCATCATTATTGTCCTTTAGCTTCAATGTGAGTATAAAGGCAATAGAAAAACTTTGAAATTATATTACAAAACTGCACATAAAAATATGATCCTAATTTTATGCATGTATCTTTACAATGAAGAAAATAAGTCTGAAGGTCATGGAGATAAGATTATGATAGATCATAAGATCACCGATTTTTTTGCACGGAATTGATGTTTGAAAGCTGATCACATGATCTAAATTTCATCACTGAAGCTTCGAAAACAAAAATAGTAGTTCAAAGGAGCCCGGCCAGTTTTGATTCCGTGTGAATAATTGAAACAACCGTAGGGGATGACCACTAGACAATGCTACATACATTGTACCAAATTTCTCATTTCTGGATCATGCAGTTATGTAAAATAATGACCCTTTAGGGTCAAGGGACATAATTATATATTCATGGTAGTGCACCAGGCAATGCTATATATTAAAAATCTAAACTCTATGCCTTGAGGCTTATGACTAGAAGATTTTTATTGTGCGACCAATTTTATACAATTTGAACACTGTTTATGTGGAACTCATGATTCTGAAAAGGAATATTTTTAAAGTATTTTATATGTCTTTTTAAAACAAGTGAACCCTGAGGCCCTTGACAATAGATGTATAAATCCACTGGACAATGTGACTCATCGAATATCTAAGTTTTTTGCTTTGTATTATTTTTATCTCTGGTGACCATTCTGTGCAGCGGAGCGAAGCATCTTGAGCAATTTCGGTAGAAGATCATCCAAGAAACAATCCTGCGAGGTTATGTGGAACCAGTGATTGAGAAAGAGATATCGTTTGAAAGACTTTACAGTTCTGGTTGCCATTCTGTGTAGCAGAGCAAAATGGTTTAAGCATTTTCAGTAGAGGACTATCCAAGGAACACTTTTGTGAATTTTAGTTGAAATTTGCCCAATGATTAAAAAGAGATGTCATTTAAAGGTCTATTTTGAGCTGTAGCGGCACATTTGCGCAGCGGAGTGGAACGGTTTGAACAAATTTGGTAGAAGATTCTTTAAGGTTCAATCCGATGAAGTTTGATTCAAATTGGCTAAGTGGTTAAAGACAATTGAACAGGACTTTGAGATATGTGGCTACAGGGGTCCTGACAGAGTGTGTATTCACAGTAGGGGTCTAAGCAAATGATCGACTGGCTTCTGTTTTCAATAACCAGATACTGTATACATTGTAGCTACTATACTTCATCATAAAAACAACAACATTGTTTAAGCTCAAGTTTTATCTGGGATGAAGGGACGAATATATACTGTCAATATTATTGCTCTAGGTTTTGCAGACAGATAGTTTGTGGTCAGGATAAGAATAATTATTAAAGAATATCTGCATTTGATTTCATAGCTTTCTTAAATAAAATATTTAATTTTGATAAAAATTTTTAACTGTCACGTAATCCTGAAAAGTGAGAATTAGTTAAAGGAAATAAATAATAAACCAATTATCTCTACATGTCAATAAAATATATGATCTATTTATAAGACTGAATGTCCAGTCTTAAGATCTTAAGACCTAATCTGACCATGTCTTATCTGATAAGGGGTCATAAAACAATTAAGGGATTAGACCTCCTGTGGTTTAGTTGGGTCACTTATGAAGAAGATTTTAATTGTCTTTAAGGACGAGATGTCTTTTAAAGGTTATTCTATACTAAGCTTTGGCTGCCATTTTGAGCGGTTACAGTAGTCACCATGCCAACTCCGTTCTCAGGTGAGCTACCAAGAAAGAAGGCCAACAGGTCAAGGTCATCCCAGGTTAGCGTTATATCTATTTGCAAAACTTAGAAATAGGATAGCGCGGACTAAATTTGCTGAAAAATAGATAGGCCGTAAGTCAATGAAAATTCACTCTAACGCAACATGCAAACGATACGCATAAATAGGTTTACTTCGGAAATCCACGAAGTTGATTTTAAGCCTTTGTTTGCTGAGAAAAGGTGCAACAAATTTTGCTTAAAAATCAAAGGGCTATAACTCAAGGGAAAGTTCTCTGAGCGCAACATGCCAATGATTAGACTAAGTACAAATGTACCGGGCTGATAAAAAATTATGTATTTTTCTATATACTGTACTATATTTCATGCACTATTTCCAGTCTATTTTAGATGATTTTCTTTGTACACTGGGTAGTAGACTTGCTTTAGAACAAAACAGTTAGATACTTATTAGTAAAAGAGATAGCAGAAATTTCATCCTTTTTTTATATGTCCAAACAAGCAATCCTGTGGGCGGGATCTATATTTCAATACACGCGTACTTACTAAATAATTTTGGTAGAGAAACATTAGATAGTTCTGAATAGAACAAAAACCACTACGCCTATTGATATGAGATCAAGAAGACTTTGTTCTATAACAAATGTGTTCATATTAAGTACCATGGCCAAGCCAATTTAAAAGCTAGATTACAGGACAAAGCTACACCTCAAAGTTCAAAACTTATTACCCTGTGGTTTTGGATATGTAATACATTTATAAGTTTTCAATCAAATAATGGACTAACTTTGTGGGACTAATATCTACATAATAAACACATTTTGCACAATAAAGTAAGACAATACTACGTACTTATTATCTAATGTCTAAAGCCTTGTATTATAGAATTGATAAAAAAGACAATCAGGGGTATACACCCATTAATGACAACATTACTGGTGAAAAGCAGTTACAGGTATAACTCAAATTCGGTTTATTAGTATATTTAACATCCTTCCTTACCCAAATACTCTAATACATCACTCTGTGATACAAACTGGACATTTGACGCTGTTAGCTGATTATCACTTCCGTCTTCAGTTGAGTTTGCACTCTGGAACCGTAATATCATTCTTTTTAGTTATGTTTGGTTAACTTCAACTCAATGAACATTATCAATTGTTTTATTCTGGAGAAACATATGCCATTTCAAACTAAATGTATTGACTGGAAACAGTTTGTTTCTACTTTTAGTAACAGTCCCACTTTTACCTTTACACAAATAGCTCTTAATGTAGTATTGACCTACTGCTACTCATAATCTAGGTAACTGCGAGCTTTATTGCAATATCTCATTCCTTACTAGATTTCTTGAGAGCGAAACTCTTTTCTCTATCTTTTTATATCAGTGACTTTTACCGTCCTGGCCCCAACAGCTCTAAATGTAACCACAAGCTAGCTCTAATTAATAGCTTGTAATAACCAATTTTGTCAATGCAAGTCATTCCATTGTCCACCGTAACCTTTGCTTTATTACAATTAAAGCACCTTGATACTAATGACCCTTAATTATCTAAACAAATAACTAAATATGGAGTACTACTCCTTACTTTTGTAACTGCTGTATACTGCTTTCTTCTTCCTTTTCTTATTCCAATTTTGTTAAAGGTTCAAAGAGTTCACTAAGATATCAAAGATACCAGCTAAGTATGAATTTTATCGAGTCACATGACAGTGATCAACTGCAGTATTAATATCAAAATATAAATATACCGGAACTATTTTTTCAATTACCTTATTTGGTATGCTTTTAAACGTTTAGCAAAGTTAAATATACATGTATGTATGTGACTACATGTATCTTAACTGTACAAAGTGTACAAATGAAAGTATACTACCGTCACCGAATCTAAATCAGAAAATCCGCTGTCAATGCTAGGTGCCTTTCTCTTAATTGCTAGGTCTCTGAGTTGATCAGGGATTTCTAAAATGTTCAAAGGTGAACATAGATGTATTATATGTTGTAGGTCACTTTCTGATGAGTTTTGTTTTTCTAAGTCTTTATTAATTAAAGTGCTTCTTTATTGTGAAGCACATACACGGTTTCAGTTTGGCGTGCATTTAAATATACTTTATCAAATGAACAAAACTGTTAATATATGAGATGGTGTTATATTTGTAAACAGACACTCTACTCATCATTTCAGAAATACATCCATATCCTTATAACACATTTAATTATTGTAAGAGACAGTTTGAATGTTTAGATTTTTTTATCTGCTTTTTAACAATTAAGAAACCTTCTTAAGTAAAGAAGTTTTATACAAACCTTTGGAAGGAAATTCAATCCTGTTTGCTAAGTCATTTTGATTGATGTCTGGTGCTCGAAGCGCAACCAAAAGCTGATTAGTGCCATCAGGACATCTGATCAGAATTGTTAAGATGAGACTATTTGCAGATGCTCGTCCGCTCTCACTGTAAGTCTTGGCCACATCATCCTGGAATACGGGTAGAGTTTTAAATTGTTCGTGTAAACAGGACATTTAATATAATAAAATAAAAATAGAATCATGGCTTTCGTATGGACAATATTGAAAATATGACTAGGGGCAAAAATAAGACTGCATATCGATTCCAGTGTTTTCATGTAAGTTCTCTTGTGATTGAAAATACAACAAGCAAATCCAGTGAATTTGATTCCCCCGCCAAATGACAGGAAAAGAACAATTTGAAAGTGTGTTGGTTTGACCGTTCCAGATAAAAGAAAAATGTGTTACCCCACTAGGGTCCTAGTTTAATTAAATCAGTACACCTAGTTTCAGACTACAATTATTCTTCAGTTTCTACATATGTAAGAAAGGTACAACCGTTCCTTTAGGGCCTCTTTTCTATAATAATCCAGTTTCTTATTTTCCCGTTGTTAGTGGCTAAAAACTTCTTTACACGTGCCAAACATTATTAAGTTCTGACTAGCCTTTTCAGAAAGAAAAATAATTTTTAAATGTCACCACTCCACTGGATCCACATCTCCAAGGGGTAATTCTTTTTTCTGCATGTTACAATCATATAGAATTGAGTTGTTGTAATATGCAGAAATAAAATCAGCACTAGTTTTAGAGAACAAGACTTGTTAAATTTCAATATAAAATATATAAATAGCTGGCCCCATCTCCCACGGGGTTAGTGCATAATATATTTGTTGCTAGAGTATTAAGTAAGAAATTATGAAATATATTTGCGTGAAGTTGTAAGTGTTAGGGACAAGTTTCGAAAAACTAACCTAAAACTATAAATCCATGTTGAATCCATATTGATCAACATTTTTAATTTGTTATACATTTGCCGAATGGATTGTATTATTGACAGTTAATAAGGTATTAAGAAAAAAAATATAGCTGCTACAGTAAGAGATTGCCCAGCAGAGTTTCAAAACAATAATCAACTAGACGTCACTTAAGAACAGGCTAGTAAACAAACCCCATCGACAATATCGTGATAGTAACATGCAAATCAAATCACACCTTGTTGCTCTTTGTAAGGCATGGCAAGTGATATAGGAGTTTCTCTGGGTCTATGTTTGCTACAAAATCATCCTTTTGTTGCTTTTCAAGATCCGTCAACAAGTTCGCTTTTGGGTTATCGTCTAAAGATATGAAATAAAATGACATTCAAGATGTCTGCAAGTCAATGCAATAGCACACAAAAGAACGACTGATTTCCACATTCATAGTTTACATTAAAAAATTTAAGCAAAACCCTCCATAAATGTTTTAAGAAGTTATAATATGTGGCTGTCGTCTTTCTGTGCAATTACCACAACAAAAGTTGTAAACATCATACGGAAATATGGACTAGATAACTGGTACAACCACTACTTGTAAAACAAAGAAATGTTTGGAAAATATTCGCCATTCTTAGTGATTCATATAGTTACCGACGAGGGAGTCTTTCTCGTTCTTTACTTTAGCACTTAGCAAAAGCTAGGTAATATAAAAGTTGCCGTGTGTGCTAGTTTTCACAGTTTTATTATTTATTATGTTGATGTAAAAAAAGTTAAATAGTTTATAAAAACTTAAGAGCGAAGTACTTTTCATCCAATTATATGTTATGGTAATATATATACACAGGCACACGTTTCATACCCAACCTTCAATCTCAGTATGTAAAATAACCACCAACTACAGTATTATGTAGTAGTTAGCAGTTGAATGTGTATTGATAGGAGAGTCTATGAAACGTGTATCTGTGTCTATGTATCATTATTTAAGAAAATACCGGAAAGCCAATACCTTTCTCTGTAAGAGCTATTTTCATCTGTTCAATATCAAGAGAAGCCTTCATCTTTAGCTTTTCGCCAACATGGTCCGATACTGCCTCTGACAAGCTGTTCAAACTGTTTGTTGCTCCACCTTTCTCAAACAAGTCCCAGACATACCGCATCCCTTCCTTTGTCTCGAACGTAATAGGCATACGGATTGTTCTCTTGTACTCTAAATCTAAAGCAGCAAATAATAAAAATGTGATCGTAATAACAACATGCACTTTGTTTTATAAAATTCATACTTTGTGTATTGTGTTATTAAGACTCATTTGAACCATCAAGTTTTACAATGATTCTGCACAATCAGTAATGTGTATTTCTCTATATTAAACTACATGTGTAATGTGAACACTTATCGCTAAAAAAAATTGCATACTCCCCAAAGATAACTTTGTCCTTTTTTGGGGCAGTTAATTTCGTAACATATAAATGTTAAAAGTTTACTGGTTTGTAGAAATCATTTAACATAATTCAACAGTAGGGTAAATGAGGCGTTAAGATCGCGCTCCCCTTATTACATCAAATTATCAGCTTAAGCAAATCATGAGTACGCCAATCCCTACAGTAAATAAAACATTAGCCAAGCACAGTTTCTTCTTCTTCTTCTTATTTTTTATTATTATCATTACTCCATTACGCCATGTGTTCTGTATGTGTGCAGTTTAAGTGAATTTGCTCAGTACAATGCAATCTATGCCTAAGAGACAAAACATTATAAAGATGATAAATAAGCATAGACATTTATGGTACTTTCAATTGTTCTTCATCATTCTGTGAATTATTAATATTGAAATTATTTTATAGCTCTTTAACAATGTGATTATGACGTAATTTATTTTCGAAAGTGGATACCAATGTAGAATTCTCGTCTTTGGACAATGCGCTTCGTTTTAATGACATCATTTTTGTGTGGTCTGTGAAGTTAATTATTGGAAAAGTTTTTTTAAAACTATTTTCAAAACTATTATAGTAAAAGTAACATATCATATTAATTTTAAAACCATAACTACATAACGTGTGTATTTCATTTTTGTTGTGCTAAACTTACTATTGAGCTTTGCTGATAGTCACCCAGTGGCTTCTCATATTAAGTGATATGTGTATACAAACTAGAGGGCCACGATGACCCTTATCGCTAACCTGAGTACTACTGACCCCACGTGACCTAGTTTTGAACTTGACATAGAAATCACCAAGACAAACATCCTGATAAACATTCATGATGATTGTGTACAAAATGTTGTTTCGTGTATTCACATAGTTTTTCTATGATTTGACATGGTGACCTAGTTTTTGACCCCATATGACCCAGTTTCGAACTTGATACAGAGTTCATCATTACATACATTCTGAATAATTGTCAAGGAAAGGGCTTGGTTCAATTTGGATCGATTTTGGCCCATCCCTAAACCTGATTATATTATCACATGTTTAAGTGATTTCTTTTTCATGAAAAATATTGAAAGAATCAATCACTTATCTTTAAAAATGAAAAAAGATATTAAGCTTATAAACTGGAACATAAAAACGACAAATTCGCGACAAACAAACAAACATCTGGGGATCACAATATCTCAACATAGGTAAGATGAATAAACTATAAATATACCTGCTAAAATCATTAAGTTGGAACATGATGTAGAAATAAGCATCTACCGTTTACAAAGCTTCTCTTTCAGGTGAAAAAGTTTCCCACTAATTAAAGCGACTACATTTCAATGCCTATGCCAGACTTCTAAATGATGGACAAAAGGAGACGCACCTTCCAACAACCCCTTGAACTTTAAATCGGTTCAACCGTCCTTCCTTTGTTAGATTATTTGAATGTAAAAAATAGCTTAAAAAAGTTCCAAATCGAATTCCTATTCTGAGTGTATGATGTACTACTCTTGGACTAGCGTTGCATTAATACATACTAAAGATAAACTAGACATGGCTAATTGTTGCAAAAACATATTAAGTTGGTTATGATCCTACTTCCTTTGATATCAATGCTATTTACTTACAGAAGTCCATACCAAGATCTTCCATTACAGCCATATTCTTTAGGATCCAAGTTTGACAGTAGTCAAAAGACTGATCAAGAATTAGATAGACCTGGTATTAAGTGTGTAATGGCTTCCTCCTAATAAATGGCATTACCTACCCAGTTAAATGACTGTGGTAGGTCTAAACTTTTGTCATATTAGATTTACCTTTTACTTGAACATTCTCGACGCTTTCAATTTGACTCAAAACCAACTCAATAGCAAGTCTAAGTGCTTGATATTCATCCTTTATTTGCGAGCCTTGGAGTGTCTCCTTGAAAGCTTTAGTGAAAATATTTTTTCCTCTATCTGTGCTATCATCAGGTCCGTAAAAGGCTATTTCAAGATCAAAAACTGAAAACAAATGCAACAATTATCACGCGTTTAAATATATAAAAAACTAGCCATATATAGGTTGTGATTGTTTATCCTGAAATGTCATTTCAAAAGTTTCACAAATTAAAAAATAAAGGACTTATTCACGATAATATTTATGTTAAAAGACAATTCAGTTTATATTCTCTGCTAAATGAATCAAATAACAACTGGAAAGTTTTAAATTATCGGTCTGTCTGTTACAGATTTTATTCTTAATTTCTCCACCCTACAAGGGCCTCATCTCCGAGGGGATAATTTATTTATTCAAGTTACAGTCACAAAGAACTTAGTTGTTGTAAGCTAAATAAGATTAGTACTACTAGTTCAAGACAACAAGAATTCTCAAGTTTCTAGACATAATACTTATATACAAAAAGCACTATTTTCACGTAAGAACCTCATTTCTGTAAAAATCCTTTTTTTTTCGTTGCGAGAAAATACACAATTTATGATTTGTGCCAAACAAAATCAAATTCTGAAAAGCCGTTTGAGAAAAAATAAGCATTTTTGACATCCCACTACACCATTGGGGGCCTCATCTCTGAGGGGCATTATTTTCTTCATCTTACAGTCATTCAGAATTCAGTTGCTGTAAGATAAATTAAAGCAGGACTATAAGTTTTTTAGAACACAAACATCTTAAGGTTCTATATGATATTCAAGAAAAGTGTTTGAGGGCCTCATTTCGAAAAATAATCTTGACGAAAGTTTCGCGTGCGCCGCGGCATTATGCTGTTGTATACTTATTGTAAGTTTTATGAAATTCTATCTATTGGTTCTTTAGTATTGACTTTGGACAGACGGACAGACGGAATGACAGACAACGCAAAAACAATATCCATCCGCCTTTCAAAAACAACAAGAATACCAAGAATAGACTAGCAAAGCTTCATGAAAATCCCCAAGGGTCTCAAGAGGTGGGGTTTCAAAAAACAGTCTCGTGACCTTTGACCTCTTGCTGTGACTTTGACCTTTATCGTCTCGATGACATGAACATTTTGACAATTTTCAAGAAGTCCTTCAATAGCTTTGAAAGATAATGTCTCGTGACCTTTGAATCATATGAGTTATAATGATTTTGATCAATACTTTACAAATATATGTTCTTTATATAAATTGAGATTAGGTTTGTTTCTAAAGTTTCATTAAAATTCCTCTAGACTGACTCGATGAGGTCAACTTCGAAGAAGGCTAGGGACTATGTGGAATGATCTGTATTTAGCCTTCGGACTCTACCGCTACTTGGCACTTGATGGATCGAATCCGGGACCTTTCAACCCTGAGGCGAACGCGCTACCACTGTATCAAGGCGGCTCTGACAAGGCGACGTTGACCTTGAGTTCTAATCTTTGTCTTTTATATGTGAACATTTGACCAAAGTTTTGTGAAATCCTTCATAAGTTTTAAAAACGAAGCGGAAACGCAATACCAACAGACCGACAAACTGATCGACCGACCGATAAGTCCTTTATATTCTCAAACTTTGTGGGGTATAAATATGTAAATACGTTACCTTCTGGCATCACCTTTGAGATTAAACTCTGTTTTGCTATTTCTGAAATGAATAATTAAAACTGGGAAGAATTACATCACTTCCATTAATGTAAGATTGTTTTCTAGCATTGTTTTATTTTAGTTTTCAAATATTTCCGTTACAACAAATGTTAAGTATTGTCTTTACTATTCACCATTATCAGTGTAACGAATCACGGGCCTTAAGCTTTCGTTACCTCTAAAGGTCCATTACGAAGACCAAATCGAATTGTCTTTTAAATCCGGAATTGTAACGGGCGTCTTCTAAGAAGGGAAAATATGAAATAATGCTTCGAATGTGACTATATTGTGTTGAAAATTTGAGTTTAATAAAATAATTGATAACTTATATTTAGCCTCTTCAAAAACGAAAGTAAGCCTTCCAAATTTCAAATATTTGTAATTTTCCAGAAGTCTCCAAGAAAATGGCTGTTAATCGGTTGTACATGAATAAGATCTCTATTTTGAATTATAGTTGAAAGAACTTTACGTCTAATGATGTGCAACCTACAGCTCTGACTGTCTACAACATGCATAAAAGTGAAAGTTGGACAAAAAGACCATCCAGGTCAATCTAAGGAAATACAAAAACATTCATTCGTTTTTCTGCAGCAGTATTTCAAACAGGGAAATACTCCACGGCTATTGTAAATTTCTAGAAGCTTCAAGCTGTATAACCCTGTTACATTTCCAGATTTAAAGGAAAAATCAATTTGGTCTTAGAAGTTGACCTTTAAAGGGAACTAAAACTGCTTTATAAGTGCCCTTAAACCGCAGGAGGTTATACTTTATTTCTGACTCCGTATTGGATAAGACACTGTCCGATAAGCTGTCTTTAGACTGGACATTTAGTCCAAGAATTAGACCATCAATTGTATTGATACAATTTACATAGAGATACATTTGTAATTACTTAGTTACTTTTAATTTATCTAAGAAATAAGTTTGTATCCAACAATGGAAAGAATAAGCATTTACTTAAATATTTAACATATGAATTCATAGGCATACTTATGAATGTAGCAACGTTTGATACCTCGAAGATATTTCATTTACAGAAAACTTATTCCATTTTAGAAGACTGTTTTGGCAGTTACCAAATAAAAATTACATGTTTTGTTTGACAAACCATTTTACAAAATGCAGAGTGTATCTAATGTAGCCATCAATATATAAAACTCGCTTTAAAATGAGTTTCTTCTATGTTTTTGACTAAAGTAAGATATTCCACTATGACTAAAATGCAAAGTTTGTTCGTGTAGAGAAAAACAACTACGAAAGCCTAGTGGTAACATTTCATCTTCAAAAATTCGCGAAATCAACTTGATGAATTCACGATTTCACCTTCCCGTTTTCACGATTCAACTTCATGAAAGCATAAATTCACGATTACAACTTCATGAAATCACAATTTCAACTTCATGAATTCGCGGTTTCATCTTCATGGATTCGCGATTTCAAGTTCACGAATGAACAATATGAACTTCACAATTTGTATTTTAAGAATTCGCGATTTCATTTTCACAAATTCTCGAATTAAAGTTCATGAATTCAAGACTTCAAGTTCAGAAATTCACGATTTCATCTTCATGAACTCGGCTAAAAGGATATTAAAATATAGCACTTCATTATCAATGCCTCCTCTGGGTTTCGAAAATCTGTCGCGACTATAAAGACTTTTTAGGTTTATGAAAAATAAATGGACCTCGAACTAAGCAATCTCAAATAAGATTCGTTAGAAAATACTATAGATATGTAAGCTCTTACACTTGTGGTTATTGGTTAAGGAGAAGATTTTGCATTTTTTGCTACTTTATTTGCAGTGTATTGTCCTAAATAAGACTAATTTTTCAAATTTTGACCCATTTTGCCTTGTGTCATGACTTTTCATCCTCTTGAATTTCACACGTAGTAATTACATCTCCAATTTTAATTCATTTAGTATGTGTGCAATATGCTTTTGTTTTACTTGATTGAGAGTGGACATCAAACATTTCGACAAATAGTAAAACTTCATAGAAAAAGGAATATGAAAACAGCAAAACAATAATTAAATGATATTTTATATTTTTATTTTACTTTGTCACATTGGTGAAACTATTAATATTATCTTTAACTTAAAGGTAATAAAAACTATCTATTTAGCAGTTTCAGAGTATTGCATTTTGATTGCCATTACATGCTATACAAAGAATAAAATTCTGATAATGCTACTCTGCCAAGTTTTAATAGATCACATCATGCTGTTTTAGCGGATATGTCATATGAAAAATAGTGGACGACGAACTTTACAATATTGACGCCGGTCGGTGAGTGGTCACAAAAGCCCATGTTAATCATCTATGCTTAATGGTGAATTTGTTTTTTTTTAAAGATAATTACCTGTTTTCAGCAAAACCCTCTCGAACTGCTCTTTATTCAAGGACACCTTTACAGTGAGGTGAGTCTCAACGCACGAAGACAAAACTTTTGTGAGACTCTTTAAATGTTCCGAAATGCCATCTTTTTCAAACAAATTCCACACATATGTCATTCCGGCAATCGTTCCTATCTGTAGTGGTAAGAAAACAGTTCGCTTTTCCTTCGAATCAACTTCAGGTCCTGTCAATGTAAAGATAAAATTGGCATAGCTGTTCTTGAAAAGATGTCAAATTAAAACCTTTTCTCTTTATAGTTCATTATATATGGCTATTATATGAAGCGAAAAGGAACGGTTTGAACATTTTTATATCAGGATTCAGAAACGCTTTTCAATGTTTCTCACCCATCTAGAGGTGAACTAGTAAGAAACACACCTATCGGTGTTATAAGCCGGGTACATAAAAGAACCGAGGGGTCTACTCGTAAAAGAGATAGGGTCTGGTACTCGGATTCTCTTGTATCTGCATCTGTCTCTTCAACCGGTGCATGTGAGGAGTCTTGGAAAGTTTACCTGGGGAGATATCCAAAAGTCAGCAGAGACTTAAAACAATCTGAATGTAAAACAAACAAACAGGATTTCCCCGAGACATATTTCTGTATCATTGGTTAAAAAAAGAAAAGTGCAACTCAACAAGTTTACAGTACTAACAAACCAATCGTTGCATACAAACGACCCAAAAATCTGCAACAGTATTTAGTAAGTTCAGAATTTTCAGTACAAAATGACTATTAATATTCTTCTCAGAGTTGTATTGCAAGTCGCTGTTCTCATTGTGCTAATATCAGTAATGATTCAGAATTTACTAGCAACATTACTGGAGAAACGTATACTTTACGTCATAATACCAATTGTAAAACTAGAAACGTTATATATCTTATTGCATGTAAACGTTGTATGCACAATATGTAGGACAAACTAAGCAACCTGTTTCTAAGCGTATGAACAGCCACATATTTAATATATGTAATTTCACGGATCCAGCATTATCTTCCCTTGTATCTTCACACTTTAATCAGGACAATCATAGTAAAAATGATTTTTCATTTATGCCTATTGATATTGTTAAGATTGACATTGGTCGTTTATGCAAGGAAACTTTCTGGATCCACAAGCTTAAGACTTTATATCCAAATGGTTTTAACTCAAAGCTTTTATTTGACGTCAACTGATTTTTATTGCTGTATAAATGAGCAACTGTAATCGCTGAGTTTTTGTCGTTTTTTCCTATTTCCGTTTTTTAAAAAAAGTATTCTATAGGAAATCTTGTATACATGCTATCTGGCAATATACTCAGCAGGTACATTTTACTCCTTTATTACACCACGTTAATTATGTTACTTTGTTTTTACCGCTAAACGTGCGTCAAAATGTTTGACGTCACGTCCGTTGTTATTATATGTATTATCCTGATGAAGACGTCAGCCGAAACGTTGATGAACATATAAATCATATAAATCATAAAGAAAAACACGTGTTGTTGTTGAAGTTTCCCTCATATTATGTATCATTAGTTAAAATTTGCCGTGTGATTAGAAGATATATTTTAAAGTGTTTTATTTAATGTTTTCGAGTGAATTATAGAGTTTTCTTAGTGAAATAAAAGTGATAATCCACAGTTTTGAAACAGTGGATTACCATTTTTATTT
>JAUMHA010032107.1:0-20109 GCA_032359765.1 Saxidomus gigantea
TTGATAAATTTATGGTCTCTCATCAGAACTGTCTGAAGAAAACTGATTACTTCAGATTTCTTCGAAATGAGGCCCCACTCAGGCGGGTCTCCTTTTCTTATTAATAAAAACTTTAAAATTCTTTTAACCGTCAGCATTTTATTTAATTTCACACAGATTAACAACTTATAAGTTTATACCAACATTTTTCAAAAAAGGATAAATTAAATTTGTGAGTCAGTGGAGCTAAGAAAAGCATTGGAAATACAATTAAGTTTGTATAGGTCTTTGACAAACAGGTTGTTTTTGCTTATTTGTAAAGAAGAAAGATTGTGTTTCTGTAGGACTATGACAAGAAACTGGAGGAGATGCAGCAGCAGTATGAGACAGAGAAAATCAGCAAGGTGAAACTGGAACAAGACATGATGAAACTGCGAGAGTTCTATGACGGTAGACTGGCTAACGTTGATGGGCAAATAGATAAACTACCCACAACTGCAGAAAGTGAGTTTTAAACAGGTGTAAAAATGTCTGTTCCATTCTTGTTCAGGTCACTTTTACATCATCTTTCAGCTTGTTACTGTACATCCACTCACAGTCATATATTTGTTTCATATTTTCATCCTTTTCACTGAACAGTTAATGACATTATTTATAAGAAAATAATTTGCTGATAAGAAGTGACAATAAACATGATAAATTTTTAGAAGTACATTTAAAATCATGTATTTTGTATGCTTACAGTTGTTTTCTGTCCCCTTGTTTGCGTTGCCATCTAATCCTGTACAGACTATTTTATTCATTATACAATTACAGGTTACAACAAAAACATGAATTTACCTTGTCACAGTAGTGTTTTAGCATATGTTTTTTAGTATTCCTTAAACACACAATTCAATGAAACATGTTGTTCATATTAGAAAAGCGCCAAAATACAAATGATACCCAACACATGCGTGTGATGGCTTTCCAAAACTTGATGGAGGCTTTCAAGCTTGCCTCAGATCAGAATATGACGCTCCCGCCACGGAGTAAAGGTGATTTACATGTACAAGGCCCTAGTCTCTACAGCCACTGATTTGCTGACAGCAAGATAGCGATGGTATAGAACTGTTTTACAAGAGACTCGGCAGAAAATGTGCCAATTGATTTGAATTATTTGTAGTAGTATGCAAACAAAATGTGAAAAGCAGTTTGAAGAATGAAGCCAAAGTTTAAATTCATGAAAATTTAAAAGGTCAAAATGTGTACTTTGTTAAAATTGATTTTCCAACCTTATTAAAAAATAACTTGCTGTATCATACTATATTGAACAGCACATACAACAATGCATATAACAGTTTTAAATGATAGAAAATATATATATTTTTATTCTGAAAAAATGTGAAATATAGAAATAAATCTGTTAAGAATGAGTTTGGTCAAACTGTAGGAATTAATCATGTTAACATGCATACATTTTTTGAAATATTCTTTAGATATATCCTGTCTTGTTGTCAGTCACTCTCGGTGTTTTAACATAGAGGGCCACTTATATCTCTAGCAATATTAGAATAGCTAAAATACCATAACTCTTCTAATACTCGGCTAGAACGTTATTATCTTTATTTTCATATTACAGAGGTATTGTAACTACAAGAAATACGCTAGCTTTACTAGAACAGCATTATTATATAATAATAGTTTTCAGCTGCACATGTTTCAACAATTAAAAAAGATAAAGTCCTTGTTCAATTTTTACCAATTTGATTATTAGAATGGACTGGTTTGATTTTAAATGGACTGGACCGTCTCCCAATATGGAATGTACGGTATGTACCATATATCAGTCATAGGGTTGGTCATCCATACCCTACATAACTCAAATGGTCCAGTCCATCTTCAAGTTTGAATACTTCTTAAGCTTGCAGATTGAATATTAAACAGTACGGACCATGTTAAGGAGGATATGGCCACTGATCATGATCTGCATTAGTTACAAAGGCAGAAATATTAAATCGCAACACTGTAATGGTTTTAACCTAGAAAAACATCCTAGAACCTCTGGTTGGGTTAACTGAATAACCTGCTTGTGCAGATGTCCAATGCTATTGTAGGTAAATGTGATAATAATGAAAATCATATTGAAATTGGGTTACGTCTTTAGTATGCCTATCCAAATGAAATATACATGTACTAGAAATTGGCGTAACCCTGCAAGAGAATCTTAAATTGACACAAAGTTGATACATTATTCTGCTTGAAGTGCACGCAGCATGGATGATGAAAGTTCTACATTAAATATGAAACAAGTGCAGCCATATATGATAAGATCAGAGAATGATAGAATACAGTAGTAGTTGCTTGAAAACAGAGATAGTTTATTGATGTTTGTTTGGAGGAATGGAACTCGTAGTTTACAGTCATTTTTTTTTCGGCATGATCCAGATGTAGATATTAGATTTAGTGAATTCAGAGCAACTCAAGAGTGAATTTCGTGCAGAAGAGTTATCAGAATAGTGCACCAAGATTTTTGATGTTTAGGTAATGCAATTTGTATTTAATTGAATGACACTCCTGTTTCTTTTCAAGATTGTTTTGTACTTTCAAACAATGGCACTTTGTCCAACATAAGAGTAAGGAAATTTGTTTTCAATGGCTAACTAAGTTTGGAGGGTTTCAGGCAGCCATTTTATACACTGCAATTTTAGCTGGAAGTTTTGATAGTTTGTGACAGTTTTTCATAGATCTGTATTTTTGCTTTGCAGTCTTATAATATACAAGGCAAATGGCTTGCTAATGAAAATTGAGTAATGTTAGATGTGACAAGATTCATCAGGCTGACATTAAGTTAGTGAACTCTCACCAAGAATGGCATTCATTGAAATGATAAGTCCCAGACTTTTAAGATAACATTTTCCATCACTAATATTACATAACATAATTAAAAACTTCACTATTGCTTTTCTAATTTTTGGCTACTTTTACAGAATAATATTTTAAATTTGTACATTTTCCAAGAATTTGACCCCCATAAGTAATATTTTACATACCGGTACAAGACTATTACGCATGAACATATTCATAATTTTTGTTTTTCTTTTCAGTTCTAAGTGAATGAAATAGAAGTAGATAATTAATGTATGTGTATTGCAAAATAGATGAATTCAATAGGAAGTTTTAAAGGCTGGTTGAAAATGTGTCTGCAAACTTTATTTTCATTAAATGTTAAGACACAAAGCGTAGACTCAGAGAACAAAACATACGGTCCGGTAAGCAGTCAATGGGTAGAATGATATAAATATATCATATGATTCCAGTTTATAAAACAGGACTAATAGATACATAGGTCCTTCACAGTAAATATGAAAGGTGACAGAGTTTGACCTCCTTTGACATACCCATAAAATGATGCTGCTTATGAATGACATTTATCAAGAAGCACGAAATTGAAAAAAATATTGAGGATAATTATGTAATATTTATTAAATGCAATGCACAAAATGCCAGTATAAAAGAGACACCATTCTTGTTTGGTTAAGGTAAAGTGAGAATCTATGTACATAAAATTCCTTGGCCCACTTACATCTTGGTCTGACTTCAGCATCATTGTGGGCCACAATTTGTGGCTATAGTTTGCACTTCCCTGGGGTAGACCATACTGCACAGTAACTCCCTTATACACCCTTACCAAAGATCCAAAGTGGTGATAGTCTGATGTTACTGTGAATGTCTTTTCCAGAAAAGTTGAGAAATATTATTTATCATAATACGTCATTATCATTAAATTTTAGCTTTGTATGATACAATGTATGTGTAGGTTATGAATTTCTCATTAACATGAAAGGTATATGTCTATATAAAGTGTTCCATTGTTGTAATACCACAGATCACTATATTGTATTTTTGGATTGTAATATACTAAGCTTGTGTAAGGTAAGTTGTATACAAAATGTCAGTCGTATGAAACAAAATGTTTTAGAAATATTATGTAAAATACAGTGTATGCATATAATGTAGGGCTTTCAAGAGTCCCAAAAGGTGAGTAATATATATAGGGGCAGGTATACGAAAGTGAATACTGTTTCGTATTATTATCATAATAGTTACAATGTATTTACACAGAGGTTGTTTGATTTCAAAACTGCTGTTACTTAGTATCTACATCTTAGTATAGGAAACAGTACACTACATATTGTCCCAAGTGATATATTTACAATGATATTTATTTCTGATTTCGGTGTTGTATACAGATGTTTGATTCAGCAGTACATGAAGAGGATGAAGCTTGGAGATTCTACTCTTCCCAAATATTTTGTCAGATACGCAATTTACTAACTTATGTTTTGTTTTAACCAATCTTAGTTCTAGGTGAAGATCAGTACGAGAGTGAGTTGCCTTTTCAATTTGTCCACCACTTTAATATCACAATTTTTGCTTGTATTCTTCTCATCAAGTGGAAAACTGAGGTGCATTTCCTTTGCATTTTACATTTGTAAGTGAACTAATAATTGATTTTTTGGTAGTGATGGATACAGTGACGTGTTAAATGAAAAAAAATATTTTGCATAGTCACAGAAAACTAAAGGCTGTCAATAGAAGATTTAGACACATGTAACATGTGGTTTCCATGGAAACTTATCCATCTTTAAGTTATTGATATAAAGGCTCCTTGATAGAATTTTTTTTTTTTCACTGTTAAGTAATGATTACCCTGCTAAAGTTATTCCATCTCAGTTCTCTACAGTGATATTGCTTTCATAAAAAAAAAATCATTCAAGTTGCATGTCAATGCCATGATTTTGTGTGACCATACTTTTGATCTGCCTGTACTTGTTTGTTCCTATTTCTTCTGCCTTGTATAAAACTGTTTTTGCCTGTGAGAAGGGGCTTGAGTGCCAGGGGCGGTCAGGTTGAAACAGCTTGTTTAAACTTTTGCCTGAATTTTATTTGTTTGTCAGGATAAAGTATTGACTTTAAAATTATTATATTAAGATGAGTTAACATCATGCACAAAGAATGTAACAGTTGTTTTCTTAGCAATTTTTGGTTTCAAATATTGAAAAAATAAACGTAATCATAGTGGAATTTTTCTGTTCTTTTCTTTGTTAATTGAATATCCTATTAATTTTATAAATAAAAAATTGTCTTTGCTTAAGTTTAACAAAGTAAATCACTACTTAATCTTCAAAATCCTGTAAAGATTTCAAAATTCAATTGCCTTGGCTTTATGAAATCTTCAAGAGATATTTCATGTGTTGCATACTTTTCTCTGAGAATGAAGTGTGCCCAGCTTTCTTCCTTTCTTCATCTAAGTACATTATGTCCTGTATGAAATCTGCATACATTTTTCCAACTCATCTCGATATACTTTGATTGCACACTTTGCTTTGACATATGTGTTACATGAAGATTGGATGTTGTTTTTGAGAGTAGCATGCCTTACATGGGTCTTGAGTTGAATGCCAAGCTCTTCTGTGTATATCTGCCTGTCTTTCTTTTTCCTAAGAATGCAATATGACAAAATATTGTATAAGGGAATACAAAAACCAGAACAAAGAGAACACAGTCAAACACCAACAGGATACTTAAAACCTAAAATTTAAAAGCTCAGGTTATTTTTTAATACACTTTTCTGAATGTGTCCTGTTTGGTAAGGGTCTTTCATGTTTTTCACTTGTAAAGTGTTTGTTAAATTCCAAATTTGATCTACAGGCAGCTTTCTATCTGATGTTAGTGCTGTAGAGAATACTGATTATAAATTCCTTGCAATGACTGGTCAGGCAGCTGATTGTAATCATAAAGACTGTTTTCATAAACTTTGTATTTGCCCAACTCTCAGATGTTTTAAACCCTGCGATGGTAGAAAAGATTGTATTACTTGATAATGAAAGTTTCTTTATAGGTTAATGTGGTGAGAATGTTTCCACTACCTATTTAATGGAGAACTGAATATGTCAAAAAAGATAAAATAATTCTTTGAGCAGCAAATTATAATAACGTATTGAACGCTATGTATCTGAGCTTTGGGCAAATGTTTACATAAATACCACATAATGTTGGGAGAGTGAATTCTGACAATACACAATCTGTTACTCTGTTCCCTCACCGTCTAAAACTGTGATGCCCATGTTTAAACTCTGCTAACCCTGCCATTCCGTTATTTAAAGTCCTTTGTTTTTATTGTAAATAAAAATTGTTTTGCTATTTCACCAGCTGAATGGCAGATCCACAGTGTAACATCGGGTTTGGAGAAAAGTTATACCCGTTTCATATCCACCTTATGTTAAAATAGTGTGACCAGATTTATTGCTTTATGATGTTTCATTGCCTTTCATTCAGACATTTGATAATTTAACAAAAGATTTTTGTCATTGTGTGTATGTAAGGAACACATTTTGAAATGAAAATATTAAGTGATATGATGTATACAGTTTAAAGCATTCTTCATAGTTGAAAGCATAAGTGACATGATGATTGTGTTACACTTACCATGCTTGTGAATCTTGACCTTTGTAACTAGTGCAGATCATTATCAGCCCGCGCAAACTTGCAATCTGATCATGATCTGCACTGTTCAGTCTTTGGTCAGTCAGTTTTCACTCAGTACCCCCTTTAAACAAGCAATGGTACTGTCCTTATTGAAAGCTGGACAAGTTCATTTTAAAAATTAAGTAGGTAAACAGTTAACGGTTTCTTACAGATGTTCAAACTGTAGCCAGAAATTCAATATTGTCAAAATAAACCAATATTTCTAGTCACACTTACTCAACATTTAATGTTTATACATTTTAAATGATTTGATTATTTACAGAATGACGCATATATTCCAGCATCAACAGATTTCCATTAGTTTATTTTTTACACTAAGAATGATTTAAAGTATTTATCTTGACATATATGTACAGTAATATCAGTTTAATTATAATTATTTTTAATGCAGCAGACATTTAATGCAGTATATATCAAATAATTGAGATAATTTTAAAATAGTTACATGTATTACAAATACTTCTTTTATGGTGGAGGATGGGGGATATTATATCTACATTTAACATGCTGATGTTGAATGTAGTGGATTGTTTAACTATTTCCAAATCTTTAGCTATAAGACTGTCATTAGCATTAAATTGTGTGGTAGTTTTGGTGAGATTTATGAATTTGTCTAAATTCTTCTTGATGAGTCATTTGTACATACTTATATAAAAAGAATTAGACATTGTTTCCTATCAGGTTTGCATAGTTTTTGGAAGGTCACTTTAAGTTGACGCACTAAGAAGATCAAGGGCTTGTATAGGGAATATATTAACCAACTCAGGGCATTAGCTCTTTCTGTTCATCATTTATGACATACAGGTAGTCTTTTGGTTACCATGAGGTAGTACAATGTTTTTACAAAATGTAAGACAAATAATTGGAATTTGCTTAATTTGAAATGCAAAATTATTTGTTTATTCGCATTTTTGATGAAACAGGTGAAGATGTTACCAGGGCAACACCTTCAACTTCCCAGCAAGCGGGGACACAGTCAGAGCAAGAGACACAGCAGGTTGTTGTGGTACCTGTTCTAAATCCTGATGGAACTCCTGCCAAGGATGCTGAAGGAAAAGTATGTTCACTTTATGTTTGATAAGTACAACCTCACTGAATGACACCTCCATAGAGCAACAACATCCTTAAAAAGACACACATTTACTTTCCTATTACGTCAATTATATAAGGAATCAACCTCTCCGGAACAACACCTCTCTTCAACAAACACTTTCCCGTGTCCTCGAGGGTGTTTGCTTCTGAGAGGTTGTACTATACAATGTATCAAACAAAAGAATTGTTCCATTTCCTGTCAACCTGTGTATTGTGTCACACTTTCCAGTGTCACAGCTGCATTATAATGTTCCTTCTTCAAACTATGAAAATACTACTTTATTTTCAATATTTGACTGAAGTAAGAAAAAATACAGTGCTTGCAGTACATTTATTTAATGAATCCTTCAAAATACTTGCCTTGCAGAATGATATAAAAAGTACACAAAACTAGAATGCTGTATGCTGTTTATGCTAGACAATTACAATATAATTTGTCTTTTTAGTAATAATGTTAATTACCCTGAGAAATTAATGTAAATTTTCAT
Organism: Saxidomus gigantea; assembly: GCA_032359765.1. Taxonomy (NCBI): domain Eukaryota; kingdom Metazoa; phylum Mollusca; class Bivalvia; order Venerida; family Veneridae; genus Saxidomus; species Saxidomus gigantea. The sequence continues at coordinate 8,091 of JAUMHA010032107.1, forward strand.
GTAGTGGCTTATTTTATAAGCAATGAATATTCTTACAAAATTGACATGCAAATCCTTTTTTTTACTCTTTCTAGGTTATTACCAAAACAGAAGTGGTCACTAAAACTGAAGTAGTCACAAGAACAGAGTATGTGGAGAGAGATCAAAATGGAGAGGTACCTGGGAGACCTGGCTCTGTGATGGGAGAACAGTTACCTGGAGGCCCAGGTGTGCAGATAGTTATTGAAATTATGTACTTTGTGTAGAGATATGGCTGTATTTTTATATTGTTCTTTACAGGAAGTTGAAAACAACTTTATTATGTATATGATTAAACTGGTCTCTGTTTAGTAAAAGGTCAGTGATGCGTTAGTCGGGTGCCCATTTTACAGTTTTTGTTCTTTCAGATATAAGTTGAAAGCAGTCCTTGAAATGACTTATATTACTTAGCTAGGCTAGTACTAAACAGAAAGCTAGAACTGTCATTGGCTAATCAAATAAAGCAAAAAATGTCAATTAAAATGATGAAATTTTGGCGTTTAAATCTTACTGTGCTGGTGGCAAGTGATTTTGCCTTTGCTACCAGCATATATCATTATCAGCTACTAAAGGGTGGCAAGGCTAATTTAGAAATCTAGCAGGGTGAGGGGTTATATGTAAACCTCTGGTTAAAATGGTTTGTCAGTATCCACATTTTTTAACACACAGTCTGGCTAATGTTTGTTAAATTTCTGTCTAAGTACTAAATTAAAATTTGAAAAATATTTAAAAGTGATATAAATTAGCTTTTTAAAAAAGATATCAATATAATGTGCATACAATTGATTGATATTAAATGATTGAAAGTCTAATTTTAATATATTTACTTCACCAGCTTAAAAGACAGTAATTTGTACCATACATTCACTTTTGATGTACTTTCTGTTGCAGATGTTGATGATGTAAGACTTCAGAGTGTGGTAAGTTTTCTATTCAAAACCTGCTAAGATGGCCAACCCTGTGTTAGTTATTTTTAACATTTTATATGCTAGATACAGTTACATCTGTGTTTGTGACTACTGCAGCACACAGTCTATGCTGTCTCAATGATGTCTGCAGTAAATTGATATAGAGAACTTGGTTATCTCATTATAAATTGGATTTGCTCTTTATCATAAGGGTAATTAAAAATGATTTGGCTATGTTTCAACAGGTAAAATAAAAGACTGTTTGGAAGAAAATTGTTAGCTTTTATTTTTATAGAAATTAAATTCAAGTTACAGGAGAATTCCATTATAATAGCTGGTTTAAGAACTTCAGAATTATTCTGGCCAACAATTTTTGTATCATATTTTAGAGTGGTTCAGAAGATCTTCAATCATCGACGAGCAGTAAGGGTTCTGTTTTTGCCCCTCAAGTACCAACTGAGGCTAAACAACAGACCCCTATTCAACATCCTGACCAGGACAAAAAGGTGACGATAGTGAATGGACAGATGGTGATACGATCTGTGACAGCCTCTGGGGATGAGAGCATCATTGTACGACCCACAACTGCTGGTGGTCATAAAGCAGCACCGGTTCCGGCTGATGACTATGCACCAGGGTCATTGGCCCCGAGGTCTTCTCCAACACATTCAAGTATGCAGGAACAATTGAGGTTCCAGCAAAATGAAGCCATGAAAAGGTGTGTAAACATTATAATACATTTAGTTCAAACTTCTTTTCATGTAAGCAGCATTTTTTGTAAGTTAAGACATACATTGGTAACATTAAGAGTATTTTTTGTCATCCCGTTGGGGGATATGGTACAGGTGTCAGTCATCCGTGCTACCATTTATAAATCCATTCAAATTCACCACACATTCTTGTCCGGGCTATTTCTAACGAACCCCCGACTTTATTTCAGTGAATCTTCACTATCAAATGGAGATGTGCATATAATCAGCACAATTTAGTTCCATGGTTTTTCAAGGAGTTATTGCCCTTTGATAATTTGTCAGTGTCAGTGTCAGCGCTATTTCTCAGCAACCACAGTCTGGAATTCAGAAATCTTTATGAAAGCTTTCCTAACGAGAGTAAATGCGCATATTGCAAGTATGTTTTGTCTCAATGATTGGGGGAATTGGCCATGGCAACATGTGTAAATGTTACATCTTGTGTAAATTTAGTCTTAGAAGTGGACAGTGTAAACAACATACATGTAGTAAGGGTTCTTTCGTTCAGAGGATAGGGGTCTAGTACTGGTCCTTCCCAGGAATGATGGTTAGGTAAACTGCACACATGTTAATAACTGAAACACTGTTGAAACAGGTGTAGAAACCCATAACCACAACTACATAATTATGAAGGCTGGATGAATAATGAAGAAAGGGTAACATTGGTGGTAAATGCAGAAATACCAAAATGTAACAGTTACTTCCCAATAAACACATGCATAAACAACAGTTTGATAATTAATTGTGTTGGGTATTTGCTTGTCAACAGACTTCAGGAGTTAGAGCAGCAGATGGTAGGAGGGGAAAACAGGGAGAACAAGGAATTGAAAGAAAGAAGAAAAAAAAGAAAAGCATTTGCTGATGAGAGAAAAAGAAAATTAGCTGGTAATATTTCATTAAAACACTAAGCAATAGAGCAACATGTGCAGGACAATATTTGATCTTAAAATACTTTAAATACATTGAATTGATATTAAAATGTAGCTGGCCCTAATCATCTTAAGATGAACATTTTTTGTTTACTGTTTGAAAATTAAGCCTTCTGTTAAGTTAGCCATCACTTCAACTTTGATTCAAAATATTTCCTGTAGTGGGAAAAACTAGCATTACAGTAATGTTTCGGGTTAACTTTAAAAGAGATTTTATAGTTTTTTACCTTAAAGTTTCTTAGTACATAAAGTTATTAACAAAATCTTTCAAAATTTACAAATAAAATCCAAATATTTAACCGATGGTTATCTTAGCCATGAGTTAAAGTTTCAAACAACAGAGTGATTCCAGATCAGTCTGTAGCAGTCAGGTCAGCTTCTAGCTGCAAAGTTGTAAAATAATACAGTAACACATATTTAGAAGTCATAGAAAGTTGATGTTTATGTTAAGTCATAAAAAGTTGATGCTCAAATGTTTGAAATTTATTATTGGCATTTCTTTTAATACAGAGGCAATTGCAAATATGGATGATGATGGAATCATGTTAGATATATATGACCAATTGGGGGATAAACAAAAAATTACAGAAAAGAGATTGGAAAAAGAGAAAGAGAAGGTATGTTTTATATATTTCATAAAATGGAACCTGACTTCCGAAAGTCAGTGTAGAAATATATTAAAGTTTTTTGTTAATTGACAAATTGTGACAAGTTCATTTTCAAATTAATGCTTATAGAACAGTGAATTTGCCGTCTGCATGCAATTTATTTTTGATTTTTTTTTCCCGTAAATTTTGTAACATGTGAATAAGTCCTTCCATACTTCAGCTGGAACCAAGTAAATAAATCCAATCAGTCAGTTTGATATTTCATCTTCTTTCTTTTCAGTGTGAAGTGCTAAACAGAGAAATCCTGGACATTCAGTCAGAATTCGAGTTCCAGCGAATCGACTACCTCGACTCTATACGAAAACAGGAGAAAGAATTGAAAATGTTGCAGAAGATAATAGATGTTATACACCCATGCTTACGCAAGGACTGCAATTACAGCAACCTGGATAAAATAAAGATGATGAGTAAATGGGATGAGGAGGAGCAGAAATGGATTATGCCAGGGTTGAAGATCGAGAAAACTGCACTCCCAGTATCTGCACCAGGTAAACATTTTCCACATTTTGCTCATTTGAAAATGGCTATCATTTAGAGTAAAGCATTGTAACAGTATATAAAAGAACATATTGGATGTGTTGAATTCAAGTGTAAGAATGCTGTTATTTTGAGAAATGGCTTCTGAAGTGCCATTTTATTAAATTTGACGTAAATAGAACCCTGCATCGTTTACAGTACTGGCACAGGAGTTGTAGTTAGTGAGCCATATGGATTCTTAATTGACATGAAATGAAAACCTGCCCATGTTTGTTTACAGGAACGACTTTACCAGGGGCTATGAATGGTTCCAGGAGCCCTAGATTGGTTAATGGTGACTACGATGATTTTGACGACAGATACAGACATGTAAGCATACCTCCAAATAAAGACCACCTCTAAATAAAGACCAGAGGGAGAATAATATTGTGCTGTTGGTCTATTTAGAGACACCTATGAATGAAGATCCCCTGCCAAATAAGTCCAGAAACTTACCAAATTTAAATTTAAGCTTTTCCTTTAAATCATCTTTGCTATTGACTATACATGTATATGTCTTCTATCATTTCTTCACTTAGTTTTTGTATTGATGATGAAACCCTCCCATTTTGCAATCCTTAATTTGACTGCAATAACTGATTAGCTACTGCTTCATTTTAACCAGCACACTGCCGTCTTTCATGGTCTTGTTGTTCACCAATGTTGTCAAAGTGAAGGTAAAGTTAACCAAGTAATTGTCCAAGCACTAGTTTCATGTACTGATAAAAATCATCTAAAGCAATCCCAAAGTCCTCAATATTAGTTTACGTGTATTTATCATTATTTCATAGATTTGTATAGAGAAAGCATTAAAGCAGCACTGTTACATGAAGATGGCTTGTTGCATGTTTTCGGATCTATGAAAATGGTCTTATTTGGAGTTTATAATTACTGTGTTTTAAATTCCTACAGAAAATCATGCGTTCAGAGGACAAGACTGGTGCTTACTTCCATACCAAGCGTCCGAGTCAGCTTGTGTCTGAACCACTAAATAAAGTTGGTGAGTATTGATAGTTTAAGCAGTGTGAGACACAGATAGTCTCTCATTATACATTAATTTTGTACATATATTCATACCCCAGTTTTGTATACATGTAAATCTTGCATTTCTCATGACAATGCCGTCTGTACTTTAATTTTGAATGAAAACTTTATTATGTCCTTCAGTTCTTAAACTTGTTTTTATCTACCAAATTTGCAGCTGAACTATATTTGACAAAGAAATCTGCTTATTAGTCCCCAACCGGACGAAGATCGTTTGGGACTATGGGTTTGCATTGTTCCATCCGTCTGTCTGCATGCACTTCATGTCCGGGCTATAACTTCTATATGCATGGACCTATTTAAAAATAACTTCACACAGTTGTTACCCATAATACAAGATTGAGGTGTGCACCACACCAGGCGGGCTACCTTGAAGGTCAAGGTCATGTTTAGGGCGTTAAACCTGAAATGTTAGGTTTTATACCAGACTACTTTGTGTCCGGGCTGCAACTTGACATGTGTTAGTTCTAGTTTCTGTGGTACATGTATAAATATCATGCATTTTCTTCAGTCTTTATTCTACAGGGATGTATCAAAAAGCAATATTGATTATTTCATTCTTTGTTAGAATAATTTATTGATTTAATGTACCTTACAGTGTATTCAGACAAAATGCTGTCATATTAAATTCATCATCTGATCATGAGCTACGTTTTTCAGACATGTCAGAAGTAAAGAAGAGTTACAACATTCAATCACAGACGTCACTACCAATGAATAATGGTTATATGGGGCGTAACAGTCTAGTGGATATGGATCAGCCAATGAGTAGTGGACTGAAGGCGGCAAAAGTGCACGGACAAATCATGAACGATGAAGGTGCTGTTAGAAAACCAGCAAGGTTGCAGGCACTTGGCCCAGTAGGAAAAAAGGAAAAGAAAAAGAAGAGAAATAATTATGATGATGGTTATTGATGATTGACTGCATAGGTGAAATCTGAGAACTATTATTGAAGGTGCACAAATGTATATATCTACTTTCTCTGTGAGAGTAGATGGTAGATTATGTAAGATGTCTGTAACTGGTATCATAATGTACGGGTTAAACAATATTTGGTCAATTTGCTACCCCAAAAGTAAAGGATATATCCTCTTTGGTTTATTGCATGAAACTATTTTTTAAATGAAGAACCAGAAGAGAACAAGGTTAATTCTGAACCCAGAGGTAGATAACCTGGTAGAAGGAAAAGTTTGAATCAATTTGCCTGAAAGTTAAACAAACAGTACAGAAATTTCCTAAATAAAAAACTGCAATTCTAATTTTTATGTGTCATTAAACTTCCATATTCAAAGGACAATTGCTAGGTTCAAAATAATTCCTTTTAACATCAAAATTAAAAAATTAGGTCACAAGCCTATTAACATACAGACTTTGTTTTTGTCTTATGTATCATGTATAAAGATGCACAGGTGGTGTTGGATATATGTAGAAAACATACACTTCTTTTTTTTGTGTCTCCCTTCCTGCGTGTTAAACCTGTTTATTATTGCCACATCACTATTGGTTTGATTACATTGTATGTATGAGAGATAATATTTACACAGTCTTGTTGAGTGTTGACAGTACTTGAATGAAGAAGAAGTACATGTATAACTTTTCTTAAAATGAAAAACTGAGAAGCAAGAAATATGCTGCCCAGTTTACTCATGGTTATCATTTTTTATTTTCTGCGAAGTTGGAGACAGGACTGTTTTGAAAATTCCAAAATTTAAGCTATAATAAGGGTAAAGCTCACAGAAATAGGACATTTTGCCAAAAAGATAGTGAAATGAATTATTTGAAAAAAGGGCTGGTACAATGTATACAGTATTTGACTTCAGCTTGACCTGTCATGTTTGTTAGTGGTTTATTTTGTGTGTTTACAATATGTGATGGGATTGTAGAAAAGGATCCACTGGGTGAAATTTTCAAAATTATATTTGTTGAAAATATATTTTTTCTGATGTTTTCTTCAGCAGTTTATCAAACTTGTTAAAATGTACAGTTCAACCTCTCCGGAACAAACACTCTGGGGAACACAAACATGTGATTGTTGTAGAGAAGTGTTCTTTATTTAAGGAGGTTGTTGTTGTAGGGAGGTGTCATTCAGTGAAGTTGGACTGTACTATCAACTATCAATTCTGTGAATCAGCTTTAAATAATGACCGGTATGATCATCTATTCAGATGTAGTTGAATGTTACTTCAAACATCATTTCTTGATATCATCAACCCAGCAGGTCCCTTTATTATACAATTGATATAAATTGTCCTGAATTGCATATATATTCTATGCTGTATTGATATATGGGTGATTTTATGAACTGCCATGAAATAAAACCAATATATAGGGCTATATATGTACATTATCAACATATTCTTATATAAGGGTACAATATTCTATACATGTGTATAAAGTATTTTTAAACTACTGTTATTGTTAAGTTTGTCGGTAGTCGTATCAATAAAATAGTGATAGCATTGATCAGAAGTGGAAAACAGGGTTTTCTGTAGGTTTATTGTATTATTTATTGACGTTTGCTTCAAGCATGGTGTTGAATGACAAAAGTCAGATTTCATTTTTACACATGTAGGTAGAAATTTGTTGATCAAATTTTTGTAGGTCCTTATTTGTCAGATTTTAAAGTGCATTATATTTTAAACTTTAGTTTATATCTAATTTGATATTTTTTCTTGAATGCATGATTAAGTGGTTTCAGTTACAGATAGAGACAGAAAACATAAATTGATAAGTGACTTAATGCTTTAAACTGGAAAGTTTAAGTTTCATATAAAATATACATGTTGTATGAAGATTTCACTGTTCAGTTTTTTTCAGTATATTAGGCCCAGGAAAAGATTCAATTTATCGCACACTTCTTGCATATTGCAGAGATTTTTATTTATTTATGGGTTATGACCATGCTGACTGTGACAGACTCTTTTTGCTTTGTATTTCTAAGTATGCAGAAAAAAAAACCATGAAGGTTAAAACACCTCAACAACATGTTAACAATGCTCAGTTGCCTAATTTATACACACAACTACAGTTAAATTAGTCATTGCACTAATTGCTTGTGCTTTTTATCCCTTTTCCTTTGTGCACTTAATGTAACTTTCACATACAATGTACTTTAACCTCCATTTTGAAAAATCAATTTCATTGCTGGTACCCATTTTCAGATAGTTGTGATAGGCAAGCAAAGTCACATGAAGTTTGTACCTCCCAAAAGTCTTCTTTTTTTAAACACCCTGGGTAGACTACTGAGCATAATGTATAATATATGCTTGAAAGTGGGTCTGCAGGTTTTTTTTTAAATGTTTTGTTTTTAATTGGAACTTGATTGGACATTGTTTCCTTGTTTTTCTGTACATGATTTTACGTTGTATAAGTAGATTTGCAGGGGCGCGTCAGGCAAGGATGAAGGTCCAAACTTCATGTGACTGTGTAAGCAAGTGTGGTGTGAGATGCCTAGGCCAGGCACATACATATCTTAAGTGTAAAAGTAAATAACATTTGAAAAGTGAGTCAGTGAAGTGAAATCTTTGCATAGAAGTGCTTTTGCTTGGTGATTTTATTTTCTTTGACGTTTTATTTTTAGGTTGTGATTTGCATAATATTTTTCACATCATTACTTTTTTAACAGTAACATATCAGAATTTATCATTTTATATCCTGCACATTACACCCAAATCAATACATGTATTTCCATCCATGTATTTCACATTCTATCACTTTTATCATGGAATGTAAAATTGCAATGACATCACTATTTATTACTTTGTTCACTTTAAGTTTTGCTATATAGGTAATATGCTGCTTTTTAAAAATGATTTTCAGAAAAGTATTGTCCTATTTCATGTTTTCATATAAGGTTTGTAAATTGTTAGTAAGTGAGAAAGTATGTACAGAATAGAAAATACTTTATTGCATTGTTTTCATTGTAAGAGTGATAGCTTCAAGCTGAAAAATATGTTGAGAGTTGACTGGATGTATTTTAAGAATCGTGTGGAATCACGTTTCTGAACATTTCTTTAGTAGTGAATTAGTACAGCTCTCTAGATCTGAATGCATCCATTCATGCAAGGTACTGTCCCACCTCTGTAAAATATATCTGTTGTCCTCAAAGTTTAAACATAAATTACCGTACAATATTTCAATCAACAAAATTTTCTCAAGTTTTCAAAAATTTATTCATTTGTTTAAAACTTGTGCAGTTTGGATTGGACAGAAATCAGTACCTACACTTAGTACCATACATACTGCAAATTTTTGAAGTAATTCTGAATTGTACAAAATATTAATGTATAATATTACATATTGCAATATTACAAAAATGAAGACTTACAAGATCTTTTCAAATGTTTGCATCAGTTTTTTCCCTTGATGTATACTCTCACTGTGACTCAGACTTAAAGTCCCAGGATCTCTTTGAATTTAGTGATATTATAAAATAAATATTCTGATAGAATAATGGTAGAACCATGTTCTATTCACTCTAAAACAATGTTGACATATTCATTTCTTTTGTATTCAAATAATTTCTTCACGAAAGAGTTGCAGGAAAGCCTTTCTTATAAGACATCTGTCTTGGTAAAATAAGAGCTACTTGTTATTGAGGTCCTGGGGCTGTAACATGTTTGGGATAATTGAATTTCCAGTGGATTTAATACTTGTTTGTAATTGTATAATAATCATGTGTTTTATTGACTCTTTATTGTGATATTTTCAAATGAGTACAGCCACTATATTTTACAAGTGTACAGAATACAACATATTTTTAATGTTATTACCTGTTGTCATTTTATTGTTGTAATTGTTGATACACATATAAAACCTCATGTACATTGTACGTGTAATCTTATGTAAGAACATGTTTCCCAATATTTAAAAGAAGTATTTGAGAAAGAGGTAGCATGTAAGTATACTTTTTAAGGTTACAAAGTTTATCTGACAGTTTTTGTGGTTGTTAAAGAAACAGATTTAAATATCAATTAGAAAAAATGGATAGATACTGACTACAATACAATTGTGACAGTAACTGTTACTGGTTTAGGGGCTGGCTTTTTTATAATTTTTATTTTATGTCTACATCAAGAAAGGTTTTTTTCTGTGTATGAATTTTTGTTATATAGCCAATAATATTTTGCAGAAATATAACACATGGCATATCATTCATTACTTTAAACCTAATGGCTGGGAATTCACATGCATACTACAGAAATTACATTGCCTAGCGTAGACACATGATTTTAAGGTCTAATAATACCGTATTTTTGTGAGTTTTTTATACAAAGATTATACTATCAACTAAAGTCAGGTGATCAGAATTACAGGATGTTTTCCTGTTAGTATTTTTAATATACATGTACCTAATCTGTCCATTTATTATTGTGATTCTTCTGTAAATTGTTATACAGTCATGATCTTTATTGACATTCCGTCCAGATGCAGTATTACAGAAGTATAATATATATTCACCACTGTGATGATATTTTTGTTGTTGTTGAGTAATTGAAATAAAATTCATTTTCTTGGTAAAACTGTGTATTTTGTCAACGTAAGTCCCAAACATTTACAACTTTAAAACCTGTGCAGGAAGTACCCAAGTGTTTCCAAGTAAATTTACAGAAATGTATAAGAATTTGACGAGAGGGCCCGACTTACTTATACAAAAGATCTTTAAGCTCAGTAAAATCTGCTCTCCTGTGCAACTTGATCGTTTAAGAGGAGAAAAGCATTGTAAAGTATGTCTATTACCAAATGATGGCCTTGTGTGTATCCCATGTGATCATTATAACCTGTATGTGGACAAGCAGCAATGTAAATGTAAGTTATCTGCAGTCTGTTGTACTAACTTACATTAGCAAAGATGTTTGCTTCTAAACCTTTGCTTTAAATGAATTCTGGTCTATTGCTATGCAAGCTACATTGGGTATTTGAGCACTGCTCACAGTTCGACCTATACATCTGAGCTGAGGATCTGGATGTCGTGCAAGGCACGTAATCCTCTCCTGTTAAGTTGCATTGAATTTCAGTTTAAGGTTTAAGACACGAAATGCTATACATAAAGGCGCACATGAACTTGAAGTAAGCCTGTTTGTTGCACTGGACGCTACTGTTACACATGGCTCACAAATTGCAATACTTTGTACGTGAATATTTCATACTTTCAAAGTTATGACTGAGACACTATACGCACGGATAAGCTTAAGTAGCACGCAAAATAAACCTGTCTGATTTCGGTGAGCATGAGTGTCAATGACCAAAGACACTCGATTTAGTGGTTAAGTACAAGTTAAATCTCGTCATTGATTATAAAGGGATTGCTTCCACTTGTTCAATGCTCTGACCATTATGTATCAGAAACCTGGTAGATTCCTTTGCAAGATTAAAAGGTTATGGTCGCGAAAAACGCTAACAGCATTAGAAAAGTGATTGCCATTACTTGTTACAACAATGCTAGACCTAATGGTGCTGAAAGAGACTAAAACTATATATAAACAAAGATAATAACATTTAAAAATGGGAGTCATATTATACAATAGTATAAATTGTTCAATTTAAAAGAATAACTATCCACCAATTGCTAAACATAGTAGACGTAAGTGAATATACTTTCAACACTGACTGAAGCTCAAAATATGTCAACATATAAAGCTGCACTGTTTTTCTGCAAACACAGGCATGTACATCTAAAATATAATCAAAGTATTTGAAATACTGATGGAAAGTGATTTATTTTAGCTAACGAAAATATACTAAGATTTAGTGTTTTCAAAGCTGCTCGCTCTCAGATTTTGGTAAAAAAATAAGTTCTTAAAACTAAATGAAAATAACATATTTTAGAACATACAGTCATATAAAAAGGTTCCGGTATAAATTCCTGTAAAGTATATCTGTGGATTTGAAAAAAAAACGCTACCAAATAATAAAGCGTTGCAAACGATATAAACATGTAGTGTAGTGGTGCCGTAAAACCAGCATTTTCAATCGATTGTTTGCAAATTCCTATCCAGATTTTACTGCTATTGTTGATTCTAACATTTATTTTTATGCTCCCGAAGGGCGGCATATTAAAATCGCACCGTCTGTCCGTCTGTCTGTCCGTCCGTCCGTCTGTGCGTCCCCACTTACAAATTCGTGTCCGGACCGTAACTCTGTCATGCATTGAAGGATTTTAAAATAACTTGGCACACATGTCTAGC
>JAUMHA010032218.1:8644-35628 GCA_032359765.1 Saxidomus gigantea
TGTGACATTGTGTACACGTCTGAGAAACTACTGACAAGTTAAATATTCAGTAAAATTATATATGTATACTTGCATGTGGTCAGCTATTTATGACATTGTGTACACGTCTGAGAAACTACTGACAAGTTGAATATTCAGTAAAATTATATATGTATACTTGCATGTGGTCAGCAATTTGTGACATTGTGTACACGTCTTAGAAACTGCTGACAAGTTAAATATTCAGTAAAATTATATATGTCTACTTGCATGTGGTCAGCAATTTGTGACATTGTGTACACGTCTGAGAAACTACTGACAAGTTAAATATTTAGTAAAATTATATATGTATACTTGCATGTGGTCAGCAATTTGTGTCATTGTGTACACGTCTGAGAAACTACTGACAAGTTAGATATAGTGTAAAATTATATCTGTATAACTGCATGTAATTAGTCCCTTTATTATGATGAGTAGAAACTGCTGACCAGTTAAATTGCTAGGTTTATTATAAATGCATTGTCATGAACATATGAACTTTCCATTCAAAAAAACAGTTATTTTTATACACATAGTACATGTACACAATAATAACTTTTAATGAACTAATGACATTCTTAAACCAATTTTACCTGCATTTTTATTTCTACAATCCAAAATGTCAATCAGGTGAAAAGTTGGTAAGTCCAGCCATCAAGTTGTTCAGAGTCTTGTGATGCAAGCCTAAAATGAAGACAGTTTAGAAAGAATTACATATTTATAAATTATTACTTTTTATCTTAAAAATCACAACATGATGCATACTTATAAACATGATCTTATTTTTTGTTCTTCAAAATATAAGAATGTATGTTCATTATGATAAGTGTGCTTATATATAACTTTGCAGGCTTAAAATGAAATAGATATATAATAAATTTCTCAGGACTTAGAAACAAATGATATGGTACATATGGTCTGTAACTATGAAAATTGATAAACATATCATTATTGAAAATCCACAATTTATACAAGTTTAATAGTCTACGGAGCACAAAATGACCATGATATTGATACCATTTTAAGATCATGCTTCCTGTTTTTCGGTTCAGCGGTTGTGTTGGTTCTTAAATATTATATACTATATTAAATAAGAACGACCGTAGTTTGCTTTTCATCAGTTACTAAACCGCAGTAAACAGTTGTCAAATTGAATATGTAATTTTATAGATGTATTTAGACGTTCTAGTATAACAGTTTATGGCCTTGTTAGAACTCTAAATAGTTCTGCAAAAGCATATCAGCAACCCACGTAATTACATGTTCTGAGATAAATCTTAATGTATAGTGCTTATCTGAACTGCATTTAGATTTTCCATAAGTAAGATAATGGTGGTAAATTGTAATAAGGCTTCAGTAAAATGATAGAAAAAAGTATGACAAAATGTCGTAGAAGCACACATAGCACTCGCAACACGTATACATGCATCGTGATCATGCAGTTTCAAAGCGAATTTTAGTTAAACGTTTTGCAACCAGTTTATTGTAACATAACACTATTGTTTTCATGGAAACAATACACCTTAGACCGGACAAACAGGACAGCCTTAATCACGTACTTTACAGGATAAACGTAACATGTCAGTGTAAGCGTACACTTTCATTACGAATAAGCATACCTTTTCACCAATAATGACGGCAAAAACTAGTGTTATTGGTTCAATCACTCCCATAATATTCGTCGGGAATGTCAAGTAGAAGTTTGTGTAAGTGAAAGACTCAATAAGGTCTTAACTAGTGGTAATGCATTTGATTTTTTCAAGAACTACTTAATATTTTATTTGTTTACAGAAGGGGCTTCGTAACTAAACGCCACGGAAAGACCTTTCGTTCATAATTTCGCGAATAATAGCTACGTGTTCATGTATGATACAAGAAGGTTACCGTCTGTGTCATGCTACAATCTGAGACCATAACCACGTGGCTGTGTGGAATGCGACATAAAATTACGCACATGCAAGTCCTTGGTCAGTTGACTTCTGTAACAATACGCGACACAGCAATCGACGTGGGTGTAGGTGTGACGTCATTAGGGCAAAGGAACATTTCCAAGACGGCGTAACTGACAAACTTAGACTTGTATGGATTTACAAAACGCTAGCTCGGGAATATCTCTTCACTGATTCTGGAGTAAAATTGCATGAAATAAGTCGTCTTTAATTATTACCTCAGTGTATGCATGTAAGATCTAATGGTACCTACATATACTCAGTTCCAAAAGAAAGTGTGCACTTTGTTTTCTGTGATTTTTCATCGACTACTTTTCTGAAAGCCTACATATTTGGTACTAAAATTGAGATCTGTTTACGCACATTATGGCGAACATTTTAGATTTTGAATTGCGCTCGTTTTAAATGGTTGTTTTTAAACGAGAAATTTAAATAACCGTTTTAAAGGTCAATTCTCATGAGTTGAGTTGAGAATTGATGCTAGTTCTGTTTAATTTTGTAAATGTGAGCATGGAGAGTTTCTCACAGTTGTATATTTAACAATCGGATTAAGTTAAGCTTTGGTAAAAAGGTTTAGTTTCCTGATAATGTGGCTGTCAGCAGTCCTTTATCAAAAGCATCATTCAAGCACGTATTTTGCGGAAATTAATTACACGATGAAAAATGGTCATTTATTTTCCATTAACGGTCTTTTTGAACAGAGAAATATTGGAAAGAGCAAGTCAAACATGGAAACACCATTAATTTAATACCGTATTGGTCCTTGCTGATTTATCGCGAAATTGGTCAATATCAAAACGCATTATCTAAAACAAATAAATGCTTCTTGTAGTAAGGTTTGCAAATACTATTTTGACGTGTAGAAAGCGTTTTCAAAAATGTAAACAGCAGTAGGAATTCACTTGGACAGGAAAACACATTTATCTTTGCAGTTGGGTTTCACTGTATACAGATGTTAGTTGCGATGAATTTAAATGTAAAGTTTAAACGCGTTTAACTAGACTAGCAAAGTTGTTCTTACTAGCCGTTTTAAAATGAATTACAAATGAATTTAAAATGCCCTGATGACCCGTAATCGGTATATTTGTATCATTGCTTTAGAAGACCATATTATACACACTTCCTCCATATAAAGGCCAATGTCACAGTTTAAGCCTTCTATTTTGAGCTTTGTATCTCCAAAACGCCTTTAACGTTTTTCGCATATATGTTACTGCTATTACGTGTACATCTGGTAAATAAGTCAAAGATAAAAAGCAATATTATAACAGCACTACCCCAAGATTAATTTCACAACAAATGTAAAAGGTTTTAACCTTGCATTTCAAGTCCGTCTTATATTCCCTAAACGTTTTAAAGGTCTTTTATGTGAGTTTGGTCAAATGCTCATCTGATAAGCCAATATGTAGAACCGATGATCTAGCACCGCAGACTCAAGGTCTATGTCATACATTTTGGTGTAAAAAGTTATGAAATTCAGATTCAGCTGTTTTAGAAATGCAATTGATACACTGAAATTCCGTTCAAATTCTCGAAGGAATTTCCATAATGTACTCGGAATTTCCATTGAATACTCGGAATTTCCATTATATACTCGGAATTTCAATTAAATACTTGGATTTTCTATTCAAAAAAATTATGAATAATATGCTATTCAGAGAGGACAAATATTTTAAAATCATAAGATCACGTGCGAGAGAACCGTGCATTTTATACAAGCTTTAACACATAGACGGTAATGCAATTGGTAACTATTTGTTAGATATGAAACATGTCTTTGTTATTTCCTTGAGGGATCGGTCAGAGGTATATCGTATATCAGAAAAGTAGACAATAACAGAAATATGAGCAATATATGCCCTTCGTATGATGGAGATGTTCCTCAGGGCGATGTTATTGTATTTCTTGGCTGTCCTTGGAGCAATGGCTGCAAAAATATGTATGTCTTATTTTCCGTGATAAGAGACTGTTACATGAAAATAAAGTAATTTAGTTCAGTAGATGACGAGTACAAGAGCGTTTGCGGCCGCTGTTAAAAATGAAAATATATTTAAATTTAAATTTGCAACGCGTATGCCAAAAACAACGTATGAAGAAAGCAAAGGACATATTAGTCACCTGAACGTGTAGTAACTAGTATTTGAACTGGTCTGCGTTGCTATTCTGAAAAATCTTATCTATTGTATGAACATTCATTTCTGTAAAGCCGACATGATGGACGACAAAGAACAGGCAAGTTTGATCTGATACGGCAAATTTAATAGTGCTCAAATACCAAAGCAAACTGTGCCAAATAAAGAACAGTAACTCGTAAGATGACCAACATGTAACTTTCACTTAATATATATATATACACAAATGCATATATTTTAAATAGTGTTGCACAAAAACGTCGGAATTTTTTAAGGACCCCAGTTCAATGGAACAATGTCTTTTTTTATTTTTTTTATGTTGGTATTCCACATTTGAGCTTCCTGTTCATTTCGAAGAATCAAAGATTGAAGAAGTAGCGTTATTATAAAAATCTGTATTTTGAACAGCAAATGTCAAAGCAACAAATAGGATTTTGCCATCAATTAACATTATGATCATTTACAGCCGATTATTTTCACTTCATCCAGAGGTTCATACTTTATAAAGTTATTCTCGAATTCAGGATGAAGCTTTTTAAAGTTTCATCAATAAACACCAATGATTGTCCTTGGAGTATAGGTTGAGTAATTAAGCTGTCTAATTAATCACAGTTCTGTGCAAACATTATAAGTCACGTGAATAATATAGCACGGAAAGATTTTGACAAGAGGAAATGCAGAAGTGTCAGAGACAGCTAAATGTCTTAGTATGTGTCTTGATTATGCATATGAAGTGAAGAATTAAAATCCTGTATCAACGGAAACAAATCAGTTAGTTCATTGCCGATTTAACCGTCCCATTAAAAACAAATCACGAAATTGTTGACGAAAACTGAAGCAAACCTTAACAAAAAAATCATGAATGGGGTTTCTGGTCATATTAGTTACATACAATTCACTTCTGTTCATTCTTTATCGTAAAGCGAAACCAAGTTTCCATGAGGATAGTTGCAGGATGATGTTTAACTTCTTAAGATACTTATCCTCAGCTTGTTCTAACATAATTCTGATGATATTCATCTGACTGTGGCAACACTTAATTGCCAAATTGTATTGACGATTTGATGAAATTGCACAATAACTTATTACTTGAAACAAAAACGCATTTGAGTTTTAACTATCTGAAAACATAAATAAGTATTAAAAAAATTAAATGGAATCACAGATGTTCACCTTTAATTAGATATAGTCACATCTGTTTACCATTTAACATACTTAATAACCATTTGTATGGCTTTACAAAAACGTAAATGGCAAACCAAAAAATATTTGTACCAGACAACTCATATTTCTAGTAGACTTTTTCCACGCCTATGTTCGCTTAACATATCTGTGAATTTGATTTTGTCCAAGAGAATCGTATTGAATTTATGTGTTTTAGCGGGAAATCCTGCTAATTCTATAGGACAGACATTTTATATAGTATACAACGACTATGAGTATGATTAAAGGTCGCATTTTTATGTTCACTTTATATGGGTATATAACTGAAGAAAATGCCGGACATGCAGAAATCTTTGTTTTTGATGTCGCCAACGGTAGATGTAGCCCATCTTTACTAAAACAAACGAAACCTAAATAAAGAAATAATAAATATTTTAACACTTTTAGTTCTCTTGAATTTTTAAGTCGTTATTGAATAAATCTTGTAGAACACAATTTCTAATTGTGTAGTATTTAACAAATTATTTGACTGCATTGCTTTACAACCTTTTTTGTTTCAAGATATTTAGCGGAATTTGACATACTATTACTAGACTGTAGAATTACTTGGTATGCTAATCGAAAGAAACGTTCTAAAGACCATTGAGACTCTGAATGTTACGTGTATGTTATTCTTTATTCGGCATCATACGTCGTTTTTTTCTTACTCTGTGGCGTACGTGCAAATTAATTTCACACTTCGATGGAAGGCAATTTTACTAAGAATCCTATATGACATTTCAATGGAGCAATCAAAGGGTATACCCTACCATACGATACGTCAGTTGACAAAGCTCATCGGAATAATTCAATACTAAGGCCTTTCATACAGACGTTGCTAATGCGTTTTAACATTTCTTTTTCTCATTTCCGTATTTATCCTCTCATCTAATTACGGCATTCAGTTGAGGATCCGAGATGTTTAGAAACGAATTATCAATCATTTAGTGGTATGCACATTAATGTACACTATTTAACAGTTAGAGTATCTTATTTAGCAAACAACTGTTTTGGTAGCAGCAGGCACGGAAGAGCTGGGGTTTTTTATTTCAATTATACTGCGGATGAAAGTTTATGTGTATGATTATTATGTTGCATTAATGAGGATGGAATATCGACGTTTTCATTTTGAAATAATGTAATCCCGAAACACCATCAAATACGACTCTCACTATCAGCTAGGCTTGCATGCAGAATAATGAGTCTTGCAACTACGACAAAAGGCATCAGACGTTAGTACTTGTAATGCTTTTATAGCAGACCATATAGTTTTCCTAGACTTTGATGCTTTTACCCGAAATTAAACTAGTATTGGTAACATAGTTGTACTTCGATTAGGCTCTAGAAGATAAAAGATGGCAATTGTTGTTCGACATTCATTATATTTTTAACACGATCAAAATAAACAAATATAGTATTGTTTTTCTAGACAAAAGAAAAAATAAACATTAAACAACTCTAAGATTTGCCTTCTAGTTTTACTGGAGAAAAAATACAGCCGACTTTGGGCAAACTCTGAATTAACGTTGCAAATGTTCAATTTTCCAAAAAGCTTGGCTTAATAAGGAACAGCCGAATGACGTTAAAATGTTTTCCGACTAGCGACTTTCCTAGATATACGAAAGTCAACAGTTCAGCCTTAGAAATGTTATTTAAGCTCATATTGTGTGGACCATCATTTAACGATAAACTGATCATTAATTTTCCATTAACTGTCTTTTCGCGCAGAGAAATATTGAGAAAAGCAAGTCAAACATGAAAACATCATTAATTCTCTGCCGCATTTGTCTGACCGGATTTATCCCAAACTTAGGTCAGCATTCAATGCTTTATGTAGACAGCACAACGAAGCTTCAAAAATTAAAATATACACTAACGAGTACCTTATTTGGCTGATAAAGACATACTATGGAATACACCATTTGCTACGGAATTGGTCATTTCTACAGCATAAACGTTTTTCATTGTATTGAGGGTTTTCACTGCACGGAAGTATCATTTTCAGATTGTTACTGTACAGTTTTGAAGCGTTCTAGCCCAACTACCTATTAGTAAGTTAGTCTATATTCGTCTAATTCTGGTTGCTTTGCAACCTAGGGTAAATGGGTTCAATACTCAGTTAGGCCGTGTGAGGTGGATTCTTTTGCAAGCCATTTAAGGTCACACATAAGTTAGTCGACCAAGCTGTAGATAAGAACCAGTAATGACAGTGTATCACTATTGCTTCATATACATGAATGGTTCAGGCGAGACTCAAATGTCTAGGTACTGTAACAGTGTTATTCGATCGTCAAGTCACGTATTCTCATATGATTCAAGCACGAAATATGATTTTAAAAAAAAAATTGATTCACTTTTGAAAGCATGTCTACGTGAGACAATGCACAATCAGTTCCCGATATCAGTTGTAAATCAATTTTAAACACATTAAAACATAATTAATTAATTGATAAATAAACAGACAACCGGGTTCTGAAAAAATGAATGAGCTTTAGTTTAAACATATTTATTCAGTTCAATATTACAAAACATACACGTTTACAATCTCAAGAAGAATGGATTGGAAAACAAGCATTATAAACGCTTATACAAATTCCTATCCATAGAATGAACTTTGATTTGATATTGCTTGGGATATTAAGATAACTATATCTTATTTTGTAATGATATATAAAATAAAATGGTGTACCTGAAGCAAAGCCTGAATAGGTAAGTAAGGTTGTAAAACAGTTATATAGACACTTGACAGCTTATTTTAAAACAGACCAGTAAAGCACAAGAGATTCTAGGCTAGTCAAAATTCAGTTATTTTAGAGAGAAGTTTAAGAAGTCATAAAGAACAATTCGAAAAGCTGGCCTATAGATTACAGGTTCAGCGAAACATGCAAACCGGTCATTGTTATCCATAAGCCAAATGATAGTATATTTTTTGTAAAAAGGTCACAACTTTATTTGTCAATGAATATGAAAAAGCACAAAACACTGTAATCCATGTCAAAGTATTTTTGGAAAACATGGAAGATTCCCGCTGTCAGCTAGCGCGTGCATCCTGCAAATAATAGAAGATATGACAGAAATATCCCCTAAATGCAATTAAGTTTATGAAGTTTTAGATCATATGTCAACTGATAGGAGTTCCATAAATGACAAGGCTTGTTATTTTCACAGATAATATCAAATTCCAGACGATTTATGCGGCTCTTAGGGTCGAAGTGTGAATAATTACTATTGTGTTTGACGTGTTACACTGTTCTTGCTAGAGCTCGATTATTGAAAATATAAATGTATTTCAAATTCTTTCAATCCACGCGGCTGAACCAAATAGTGTTACGTAACGTGGCAATACGATTATGTACAGTGTCAAGAGTCTGTAATATAATCGTTTCAGATATGAAGATGATCCCTATTGTTTTTAGGGTTAGTGAGTTAGTGACCTCCGTTAGTTTTTCCTTGATAACACTCTACAGGTCACCAGTTTTTTATTTGTCTTTCATGAAACTTGCTCAAAATAATTCATGCAACTTTAAGATGATCCATAATGGTTTGGGTTCAGTGGGTTAAAGTACAAGGTCAGAGTGACCCGTAATTTGACAGTCACTTCCTCTAACTATTTTGAGATCTAATTATCCACAACAGTCTTCAAACTTCTTAGGATGATTGGTCTTACTGAGTAGATGATCCCTACTCTTTTGGGGTCAAGGTCAAGGTCACAGTGACCTCTTTTATCTTTTATTTGATAACGTTTGAAAAGAGTTTTACAAAACTTACTCAGGACAGTCCAGTAGAGCATTACTGTAATTCTTGGACCTCTTGTCATCCTTTGTTGAGTTCAGACCCGTAATTGTGACATTATACCTAAAATGTTATACATTAAATTCAGAGTAATTGTCATAATATCATTTGCATAGTAATTTTCACAAATAGCAATTGGACAATGAAATACAGACAATTGATTTTACATGTAATAATTTGACATCAAAATAATGTGAATCAGTTGTTGAGAAATTCACCTTAAAGATAAATTAAAATATGTAGGCAGGTAAGGTTTCATTTTTGTTATTTATTTATTCTAATTAATGTTTTCTCAAGTTAATATATACTCGATTTTGATTGTCTTCTCCTAGGTTTTGTTTATTTATTTTTTCTTTTGCTGAATATTATAGAAAATATGTTAACAGTTCAGTTGCTGGAGTAAATATTTCTTTATACATTAAAACTGCTCGCTCTCAGTTATCGTTGCAAAACAATTTTTTTTTTAAATTGACATACTAATACAGAAATATAAAACTAAAGGCTAGAATCAAAATATAAGCAAAAATCTAGGTAGGAATTTGCAGAAATCGATTGAAAATGTTGGTTTTACGGCACCGCTACACTAAATGTTTATATTGGAATTTCAAAAGCAACGCTTTATTATTTGATAGCATATTTTTAGAAATTTACAGATATACGTGACAGGAATTTATACTGGAACCTTTTTATATGACTATATGTTCTTAAATACTTTTTTTTCATACAGTTTGAAGAACGTTATTTTTTTACCAAAATAATAGAGCGAGCAGCTTTAAAGTATTGTATCTCATAACTCGTGTTATATGCCATACGTTTTACTCTTTTCTTTTTTTCTTTTAAATTTTCTTTGTTTATTAGCAACATCCCGACCAGCTCTCTTAGTGCTTTGATTTTTTCAGGCATATATTAGTGCAACCAGTGATAGACCGCTTCAAGGAGATGCTCTGGTTAAATCCATCGCTGAAGATATTAAAGATTTGCTCAAGGAAAAGCTCGACGCAGTTTTGGTAATATATTGCATGTTTGTAAATTGTATAAACATTATAATTAAATACTAGTTAAATACACTGTTATTATTCAGGAAGTGAAACGAAAGGCATTAACAAATTACTTAACATTATGTTATTTTTTATTTTGAGACGACAGCGTTAATTCATTATATTTAGCTAAACAATTATATAGATATTGACGGACTATGATGAAAATTGCAAAAATAATCATCAAAGTAGAAACATAGTACATGAAACGAAAGTAAAACATGAATTTCTTACTTTCTGCTCTGTATTTTCATGTTTAGGCCTTAGCCGAGGAGGCAGAGAGAATCTATCAAAATTATACATACGATCAGGATTTGGATGTGAGTATTAGAAATTTTCCAGATTACATGTGTTGCGATGACTTCTAAGACAGATTTGTCCCGTCGATTTTCTGATTTTGACCGTACCAAAAGTTGTCCGTTAAAATGTTTAGATCTCATCTTATCGTATTTGTAAAATGTCCTATTCCGTATTTTCTTCACTACTCTTCATTGATGAACCTATAGAAAATGACGGGTGGTATAATATCAGCTTTCTTACATTATAAAGGTAGAAAAAATGCAGATAATACACTTAACCAATTTAGAAACGCAAATATTTCACCTGTTGAACATTTTTATTTGAATGACGCTATTGTTTTTTTTCTATTTAAGTCATTTTTTGCGATGAATTATTGAAACTTTTACAAAACATTTATATTGCTTTTGTTGTGTATGAAATTTACATAAATTTGAAACACGATAACACTGTTAAAATAAATATTTTGCCACTTTTGCGTTTCTAAACCGGTTTGTAGTAAATTATATATATAACTTTTTCAGGTCAATTCGGTTTAAAATATTTTTACGCGCTCCGAACATATTTCACTTTTCTTTCCACTAAGTTTTGGAACCTTTGGGAAGGTAACCACAAATGGATTTTGATCAGGAACATTTTCTGAATGTAATAGTTAATCACTTTAGCAAGAAGCAAAATAAGTATCCCTTTCTGCTTTTGCGTTACAGATCGACTATCTCAATAGTAAGAAGTTGCTCAGTTCCAAGGACGTCGCCTATATCACCCAGCATTCAAGCAATGAGGTTGTTGTTAACATGGCGCAACAAGCTCGATCCCTGAAACTTACTCCAGATAAAAAATTCAATTACGAGCCAGTAAATCTCGAGGACAGTACTGTGCACGTGCCAACAAACGTGTATGACAGATGTAAGATTTGTTAAAGACATAAAAAGTAAAATAAAATGAATTATTGTAAATTAGATACTTCAGTCTATGCTGATAAACATTTTTCGTTAATTAGCTTCAAAGTCATAAATAATAGGACATTTGCAAGTTTTATTACTAAAGTAAAAGTTGAAATTATACATTACAGTTATTCCCGGTAAAATCAAACATTTTAAATATGTAACAATATCGTAAACATTAAATAATATACGTGAAGGTGTTGTTGTACAATGAATGGTTCAATAGATATTTATTACAGAAGGTCTCTATGCTGGTTGTTTTTGCTAATATGAGGCAGTGTTCGTCATATATTGTTCTTTACATATTAGCAGTTAGATGTAGGGAGTGCCTCTTTAAGCAATTCTTTTTTCAAATGTACAGTTTATTATATATTTTGCAGTTCCAAAAATACTGAACGGCGCTTACTGGACACAGGGGCTAGATGAGCGATTTAAAAAGAATGAACGGAAAGATAAATCATTACGTTGGCAATACTTCTGTAGCACGGACGGTTTCTTCAGGGTTTTTCCTGGTAATTTGATTTTGTCCCTTACGACAGGTTGTTCCGCTAGAGCTTTTCTGTTATTCTTAATATCAATTTAGAGTTATAACTTTGTATTCGAATTTATCTTTACTTGAAAATTTTATTTCATTTTCTACAGTAACTGATCTCATGTCTTCGGAAAGATTCCATTCCTTTGGGGTTTGTCCGTTTCAGTTAACTTAATCAAGTTTTTTTCTAGCGCTTCCTATCCTTCCACAGGGGGATTCCTTGTCGTCATAAGTTACATATTAAAAATCAGATCTTTTCATCTTCGAGAATTCCAATGAATCAAATGCTGCTATCATGAATTCTGATTCATTTGATTATGTTTTTTTGCGATTTGTTTAAACACACATGCGCCTACCTGCAAGTCTTACATGAATGCCTGGACTGTTTTGAAATGAAAAGATGCTTCAATTTCAGTGGATAATCACAAGACAGGCATTAAAAGAATGCTTTAATTCCCACATTATAATAGTCGCCTAGCTCCTAGGGGACCTGAAATTAATTTAAGCTCTAAAAAGTACCTTATTATCTTTCTTTTACCGTCAATTCAAGATAGATAAGTTGCCGACGGCCATTCAAACTTGATAGTAGTTCCAGAGTGTATTAATGTACTTAGGCTTGCTCTCCTCGTTGCAAAACAAATTTGTATTGTGTTTTGTTTAGTCTGATTAAACATATAATTTTCGTTGTTTTATATAGGAGAAAAAAGGTTCAGCGCGAATTTTTATGATTTGTGCAGTCTTGCTTTTGTTCTTCTTTTAATGTTTTATCTTTTTACAAAAACCCGACACTTTGCTCGAAAGGGAAGTATTGTATGTTTGTTGATGTTCCGATGGGATATTACGTTGCCTTCTTATTGGCTGAAATGTTGACTTCTGTTTGGTTGCCATGTCACTTTCATTAAGCTCACCTGAGTATGAAGAGCCCAAGGTTGTGAACGCTCTAGCATCCATCAGGAAAATTGGTCAAATTGTTTGTCTTGGTTATCTGAAATTGAAAACTAGGTCAGTAGGTCAAACGATATAGAAAACTTATGCTCACACTGAGCCCATCTCAGTTTAATTTCATATAAGCCGTTAGCATTTTGGTTCGGACCTTTGCCTTCGGAACGGTATGCCCCAGACTAGATTCCTAGCTAGAGAAATGGATGGACCCTTGCGGAAATACTCAAAATATTTGGGGTGAAAACTAGATCACTATGTCAAATGGTTGAAAAAGAAACATTGTGGACACACTAGGTAACACATTTTTGTCCGACTGTTTCCTTAATTTACACAGAATATTGTTATACTTCCAAGCTAATTTCATATTTTGTTTCGACCTGTCTGACATGAATCTTATCGGAGTGTATACTTTATACGAGACAGACTCATGCAGCGATGTCACATTGCATTACAAGATGCAAAGACAAGTATGTATTTAGATCGATTTTCAGAACCCGCCGAGATATAACAATGTGTTTATAAATCAACTCTTCCTGAGGAGCTGCTCTTCATGAGGAGCTGCTATGTATGGAGAGCTTCAGATTTTCGCTCTTCCCATCTGTGCATTTCCCATCGTTATAATACAATGAATTGCTATGCACGGTTACAGTGTTAACAGTACGAGTAATATTAAGATTAATTCGCTTGATTATCCAATGGCCACACTGGGACATCACGTGTCCAATGGATTGCCTGGTACGCACAAAAGAACCCTTGGGTGTGCTTGTGATACTATTTGTGAGCTGTTGGCCTAGCCATTCAAAGAACATAATCCCTTAACAATAGGCTTATGAAGGCTTTTAAATTTATCCGAAAAAATGGAGTTTTTACAAGAGCTCGTGATAATAGATGTGTATGTGATTCCTGTGTGATTACCCACGCTCTCATAAATTAAATTAATGGACATATCAAGGGACGACCGCAGAACTGTAGTAGCTTATATGAAATAAAAAAGGACTTACATCATTTTACGGTTAATCCTCGCTAGATTACGTAGATTTACTACTTCATTGCTATTTCAGTGTAAAGAGATATAAAACTGCAAAGTGGTTCGCAACCGGTGTTATGTAGTGGTAGACACAAAAATTCCACGTTGCCTCTCTCTCACTCTATCTCTCTACTTCCCTTTGAAGTTGATGACATCTGATAGATTGATATAGGTTGTAAGCATTTGTTGAGCAATCAGAGGTAAAATAGGACACAAGTCATAACTGTGCTGTTGTTACGGCTTGCCTGTAGGTACAGAAGGCAACACATGATATATTTCAGTACTTGATTTGTATTCTCTACTTTGTCAGTTACCTCTTTCTATGTTGGTTGGAAAAGTTATTCTCAAGTGAATGGTGGTGTTCTGAATTTGCCTGACTATTGCATTTACGTTTGCATCTTTGTCTAGGAAACTGATATCATTAGGCCTTGATTATACAACATTATTTTATGATGTTTGTTTTCACATCGAGACGTTTGTCAATTGGCAATCGATTTCTACAAACGTTATATTGATACGAATAACGCGTGGAATTTATTGTAGAAATCCCTCAGTGAATGTGCACTGTATTGGGACACGGTGAAAAGAGGGTGCGTTCCAGGTTATTTATTAGCAGACTCCTAGCCATGACATTTATTGCTTTCTTTCTCATCTGATTCTTTCAAAGGAAGCCTTAAATTGTCTTTTCTGTTACCTTTTACGTCTCCTGTAAAGATTAAAATCCACAAAAACAACAGAGACAGAGCAGGAACTGTAAAACATGGTGTGATGTTGAAAATCTGACGACGTTAATTAAAATGCCTTGGTGGGCTTCATAGGGCAAAGTTTAGAGTGACATTTCAAATCTCTTTAGCTCACATGTCACTTTATACCTGGGTCAGATATTGGGAACACTAACCGTCCGGCGTCCGTCGCACGTCATGTTCATCGTACGTCCACAATTTCCTTCAAATGACATCTCCTCTGAAACCAGTGGGCCAATTTATTTTATTTTTTTTTAATTTTCGGGCCCCAAAAGGGTAACCCCATTTATTATCCCCATCCGCTGGTTTAATGGATGTCTGAATGTTGATGAAACTTGGCAATGCAAATAATTCTATTCCAAGCAGAACTATTGTTGCCATGGCATGGAAAAGGAAAATCTCTAAAACCACAAGGCCTAGAGCTAATATATTAAGCATGTTGCATTGCGTATTAGACTCTACCAAGATTGTTCAAATCATGACCCACGGGACAAACTTGGCCCCGCCACATGGGCCACTTGATTTTACATACTATAAGGCTTATTTAGGAAATACTTTAAATATCTTCCTCTCTGAAACATCAAGGCCTTAAGCTTAGATATTTGGCATTAAGCATTATTTAGTAAACCTCAACCAAGATTGTTCAAATAATGAACAAAATGACCATAACTAATTTATTTTTTCTGCAGGAATGAAATGGCCCAGGGATAACGAAAATGGGATAGATATTTATGACTGCCGGGTTCGGAGCTGGTATCTCCAAGCCGCTACCTGCCCAAAGAACGTTCTAATATTGCTTGACAGCAGCGGCAGCATGAAGGGTTCCAGGATGGTGATAGCGAGGAGCACGGTCAAAACCATACTCAACACGTTAGATGATGACGATTACTTCAATATCATTAAGGTTATTTTAAAATTACTCTGTGATTCCAGTAAATATTGAATGGGGGTTACATACTTTGATATCAGTTAATGGTGGTTATACTTTGTGATTCAAATAGCAATTATTGAATGGGGGATACAGACTTTAATCACTGTTTAATTGTCTTAGGAATCAGTTAATGGTGGTTATAGAATGTAATCACTTTTAGTTGTTTTAGTAATAAATTAACCGTTGTTATAGATTTAAATCACTTTAAATTGTATAAGTCTTTGATAATGGTGATTTTACAGTACTTTAGATGATTTAGTAAGAAACAATAGAAATCATGTTTTAAATTTGAGAGGCACTGCGAAAGAATTTAAATGTGAAGGTAGATGGTGATAAACATGTCTTTTTATTGTTTTCCAATACAATATTTAACAACACCAGAATGAATGTCAGAGTGCCCTGGCCTGTGTACTGCATATCGAATTAGATTAAGGTTAAAACAACTGTGTATTTCTTTAAAGTTTTCAGATACTGTAGAGTATGTTGACAGCTGCTTTAACGAAACAATGATGCCTGCTACAACCCAGAATAAACGCCGTCTCCAGGAAATCGTCGACCAGAACGTCACGGCTAGTAATACGGCGGATTTTAAACGTGCCTTTGACAGAGGATTTCATCTTTTAAACTCGCTTGTATGTACAACCAATAAACTGCATGATAAAGTTTATTAGGATCTAAATTATGAGGCAATTATCTCAGTAGTCTGTTTCTCACCTGTAATTGTTTTAATGCATTTAATTGTAAAGAAGTGATAGAACTGGTAGAAATGTAATTGTTCTGAACTCAAAAAAACATGAGGCTGCTCGAAATACATGTATATTAAATTTTGCATTTTACTTCGGAGGAGCCTTAGTTTGCATAGTTTATCTGAAGGTAACTTTATATCTATATTAACCTTCATCTTTCATTGATGCATTCAATGTTTCTTGACATTGTTTGAAAATAAATGTGCCTCCCTTACATTTAGTGTTTAAGAATGATTTAATATCAAATCCCAGTACATCTTTTACATAGTATTAAAAAATAATAGTTTTCTCACATGAAGCCCCTAAACCCACAGTTCAATATGTTTGCTTTCGTAACAAAATAAGTGATTCGTTTTTTGATAATGTAGATTACATATAAAGATCGATATTACAAAAAACAACTTTAAGAGGTGGATACTAAGTGTCTTTATTCAAAATGAAGAAAGGACATTATGAATTCTGATGATGAAACTAAGTGACTTTATTCAAAATGCAGAAAGGACATTATAAATTCGGATGATGATATCGTTGAAATGCATTCGATTGTAAGACTGTCTAGTAAGGTCTTTCGAGTGTAAAATATTTTGTTGTAAGATGGTAGATGAAGACGTTTTATTTTCACTTTCAGGAAAAAGAACGCAGAGGAAGAAAACTTTGCAACAAAGCGATTCTATTAATTACTGATGGGGTGCCTGAACATTATGATTCTGTATTTAAATACTGGACTTCTAATTTCAAAAATATAACGGTACGGTACCATTGCAATATTCATATATAATAATACCCAGTTTAATCGCTCGATGCTGATGTTCGAAAGACCGAATGCACGCGGTGCAATCTGTTATATAGCCTTCTAAATATTGATCGCTTGAAAACAGCCAATCGTTGCGTACTATTAGTCAGTAATGTTTTGGATGAAATAAATAGCTTAGATGTGTTCGTTATATCCGCGTTTGTTATATCAATATAGCATTTTGATATTAAATTAGGAAGGAAAAAATCGGACCCAGAAAACTTGTTCCTTATATTCGTTATTTCGCTATATCAATGGTCGTTATATACGAAATTTAATTTATGAATGTTTAAGCTGTAGCATAAATTCATCCAGAAAAATTAGATGTTGTCATAGCTCCCAAAAGTGCATCATTAGTTCCATTTGTATGAGAAGATGTATTTAACAAAACTTGAAAGACAAATGGTGTAATCCAATGTAAAGAAGCTTGGTGTTTGCCGACGTGTTATTTTAAAGTTCATTTTCAATGCGTCCTTGAATTGGTTGATTTTATTTTCATTGAAACTTGTACTGGTCTCATTTGTAGAAAAATAAGAATTACATGAAGCCGTGATGATAAATAGCGCGCGAAAATTAACGGTTTCGCAATATAAAGATTTTTTATGTTTCAGACACGAGTGTTTACGTTTTTGATTGGGCGGGAAGTAGATGATGACAGAGAGGTTAGATGGATGGCATGCGCTAACAAAGGTATGTAATGAGTATGATAGTACCGATACACCTT
Organism: Saxidomus gigantea; assembly: GCA_032359765.1. Taxonomy (NCBI): domain Eukaryota; kingdom Metazoa; phylum Mollusca; class Bivalvia; order Venerida; family Veneridae; genus Saxidomus; species Saxidomus gigantea. The sequence continues at coordinate 26,455 of JAUMHA010032218.1, forward strand.
TGTCCGTTAGCACGCGTATCAGTTAAATCACTGTCCTAAACGGCTGTATTACAACTTGGTCCATTACAACTTGGTCCATTACAACTTGATTATAACTTGGTCCATTACAACTTGATCCATTACAACTTGATTACAACTTGGTCAATTACAACTTGGTCCATTACAACTTGGTCCATTACAACTTGGTCCATTACAACTTGATTATAACTTGGTCCATTACAACTTGATCCATTACAAGTTAATTACAACGTCGTCCATTACAACTTCGTCCATTACAACTTGATTAAAACTTCGTCCGTTACAACTTCGTCCATTTCAAATTGATTACAACTTCGTCCATTACAATTTAATTACAATTTCGTCCATTACAACTTGAATACAACTTGGTCCATTACAACTTGGTCCAAGAAAAATGCTTTAATCACAAGATGCACCAACGAATATATTTCATAGAGATACCTCTCCTACTGATAGATAGAAATGAAAGTATACACAACAAAGTCGGTGGCGTTTTCAATATTAAACTTCAATTGGCAAAACCAAACGTTTTACGCTGTATTCAACAGAGATTAAACTCGTATACAAATTCATATAATTTGGTTGTAGCATTTGATGGTGTGAAAACCTTTGATTAAACGAAAACCGTATAAAATTATGCATCTTATAAAAAATGTGCATAAAACTATTTTTGCGCGTCATTATACACATGTCACAGGTTTGAAATGATATTGTGAAAATACTTGTATTGCATATTTGAATTCACTGCTAGAGTCTCGGCAATAAAAGATACACAAGGATGTTCTCACAGACCACTTATTTATTGTTAACCGATTGTAGACTATTAAATTAGGATTTGTAGACAATTGCTCGTATTTTGCATGTCTGTGACAAGGAGAAAAACGATATAAGCTCGTAAATAATCTTCCCAACCTTCTGAATTATTCCACATGAAGAAACAGTGATCCTTCACAAGAAAGCGCAGAGCCGTTATGTTACCATAAATTTGTAATTACATTCATTTCTCGTACAGCAGTACAGTACAGTACAGTACCGACAGCACAGAACAGATATTCACATACTTCCTGTGCTGCAACAAATAGTATTACCAGCCTAGATTTAGAAATATAACAAATAACGTATTGTCTTTAGTCGGTTGGTAGGGAAGACCTACATTTCTTTCTTTTGGAAGTTTTCTGCATATACCTTTTGTAAACTTGGTAAACTTTAAGAGAAAAGAAGAGAGCCACTTGTAATTTGCATTTAACGTATGAAATAACCATTTTTGTGCACAATATGATTGCAAGAATAAAACTAAAGCAAAGGGAACAATACTTTAATTGGCTGTAGTAATTCGGAGCCTAATGGATTCTTTGCACCAAAAATTGTCTCTGATATTACAGTATCGATCTTTCAGAGTCTTATTGCTCACAAACATTCTAATATGTCTAACAAGAGAAAGAAATTCTCATGGACAGATGGCATGAGTCATCATGGTACTGAAAGTGCGAAACCAACGGAACATCACTCGGCCTTTTCCGTAGAAATTATTTCTACGGAAAAAGCCGAGTGATGTTCCGATTGGGTACGAAACAAGCCTTCAGTACAATACTATTCTTACAGTAAGCCTGTACAAGGCTTGGCACCCATGTTGACATTTCTAAAGTTTGTTTGAACGATTTCACAATATTACACTAATACATAAGTTTGGTCGTTTTACTAAGGCACTATATGTACATGTGTATTTTGGATCATAGTTTTTAGCAATTTAAGTGTAAAATACCTGGCTTATTCAACTTTTTTCCGCATAGAATAGTTTGTCCTAGACAAAGTTTATTCGAAATATTTATATTAAACGGTGATGGACGACAGAACTTGTGCGATTTCGTATTGTTTCATTCTGTAAATACGCATTTCGCGACTCAAGCATATAACATCATGCCATGTACTTTGATACTGTGATACTGTCTGATCTATAATGAAAAATGTCCGTTAGTAAATCTGTATCCCATAGGGCAGTTTTATCTTCTTGGAAAAATCTCCCACCAGAATCTTTTTTACAATAAACAGAGCATTCTAACATATTTTTGTCCAAAAATGGCTTTACTTCATCCATTACCTTCTTTATTGACGTCATCGAGGCGAACATCAATCTTACATTTCAGGAAAGACAGAATGATTAACTCAGATCTTAATTTGGATTCGTACATTTATCATTCCAATTTAGCATCGACCTTGAAATTCCAACATTTGTCCTTCGAATAAGTTAAACGTTGTTGCGATGGATGTGTCACTAATCAGGCAACGTGATTGTGTTCTTGCTAATTGATTTTGCTTTGTGCAGCTGATGCAACAAATGAATGTCCTAGTTTCCAGTTCTTTCATTGAGCATTTTTTCTAATACATTTTTATAGACTATTGTTAACTGTAGAAAGGGTTTTATTTGAGATATTTTATTTCAGCATTTTTATTAGAAAAAGGCTGGACATAATTTAATTATATCCGATTAATTTAGAATTGTGCAACATTTTGGCGACAAAATTTACAGAAATTACATTAATGAAAGCGAACTGCATTTTTTAGTTCTTTGTCGCTTTTCGGGTAACGTAATTCGACACATCTGAGTTGAAAAAATATTTATTTCAAGTAATCGTGTACTGTACAATACAAAGTTATCATATAGTAAGATTGCTTTGCGAAGTCATTTTCATGAAATATATGCTGTGAGTTTTCGAGCATGAAGTAAAATTTCCAAGACATCATCAGCATATTCACTAGGTCTTTATGTGCTTGTGTTTATTGTATAACAATATATTTTAACTGTAAAGTTATACATAAACCCAATTGGAGAGCCTTACGTAAAATTTTGTTATGTCACCTCAGTTGATTTCAGACTAAATTTAGTTATCTGGTCACTAAGCAGATGCTCTAGATACTCCTTATTCGTTTCCGAGAAAATTATTTCGGCAATTCAGTGTGATTGAGTGCGTGTAAGTTTTATATTTCTGGTGTTTTCTGCTTTCTTGTTTGAAGTTTATGTCTTCATTCTGGTAAAAGAACACAATATGTTATAACCTATCGTTCAGATCTTGTACAATATAAAATTAATAACGCTCGGTATACTTTTTGACGTAAATCCGGGCTAAAGATTGCAAAAACAGTGAAAAATAAAAATGGTAATCCACTGTTTCAAAACTGTGGATTATCACTTTTATTTCACTGAGAAAACTCTATAATTCACTGGGAAACATAAAATAAATAGATTTCTTCAAGTACCCCCTCCTTGCTGTCCTGTGGTCAAAAATAAATAGTACAGCTAGGTATCGTTTATTTATCGGTTTTTAAATCTAAACTAATTGGTTTATGCTTTTTTCACAGGATATTATTCGCACATATCAACACTGGCAGATGTTCAGGAAAACGTTCAGGTTGGTGTTGGTCTTGTTATGTTGCTATTTGCTTTACTATCACAAAAAACCAAACTTACTCATTTTCCAGGAAATTTTAGTCAGGAAACTCTTTTATTGGATTAAATGTTTTTTGCAATAATTGAATTATTTTCATTCGTGGCATAGAAGTTCATTTTCCTAAATTAGTTCTACTTTACTAAAAAAAACACAAGTAAAATCAAAAGTTAATCAAGAAACCGAAGCAAAGCAGTTTATTGTATTGTCTCTGATTTCATTAAAGTTTAATCAGAACAACATCTTAAAATCTTTTTTTTTTCAAGAAAATCTGAACTGCCTTGCTATGGCATAATTGTCATTAAAGTTTTATCATTGCAAAATGTGTCTAAGGTTTTGCCATCACACTACTGTCTAATTGTAAGAGAGACATGAGTAATGTGACACTATGCTCATTAAACAACTTTAACGCAAAATTTAAATGCTTCTTCTTAAAATGTTTTCTTCAGAAAATTGCATTTTTTTTGGCATGACAAAACATTGCAAGGCGGGCAGTGCCCTGTCAAAATCAATTTTGCAATGGAAAATCAAAGATTTTGAAAACAATATGAAAGAAAGAAACTTCTTGGATTTTATATATACGTCATAGCACTGCAATATATGACACTATTGGTTTCCCTAATAACCGGACTAACGGGTCTAAAGTCAAACAACTGTAATCCGCAGAAGTTTATACATTTGTTACAGTAACAGTCTGTCTAATAAGCGAGATTGTTTTACAGAATTTGGGTATTTGGATTTCAGTCCAATTAAGGATAGATTTATATCTATGATGCTAACAATATTTTGATTTTCATCATGGTCTTTGTTTATTTAAACGTAACAATGCAGTTATAAGATTACATAACAGGATGTTCTTTGTTTAAGGTCAAATATTATTAATTTGCAATTGATATAATAAAACGTGTTCTCGCGTGACAATCGTTCATGCTTAATTATTCAAAGTAACATCACACTAACTTTTTTGTTCAGCTTTATTAAACTGAAAGCTTACCATACATAAAGCTTATAACTAACTGTCATTAACGTGACCTGTTTCAGCAAAATTATTTTTTTCTATTATTCAGTCGTGATATAGGCTTATTTTGACAAGTTCTGTTATAAATCCGTTTGGTATTACCTTTTGTCTATTTCAGAATTATATCAAAGTAATGAGCAGACAAATGGTGATTGATCGTTATCGAAACACAATATGGACATCTGTTTATCTTGATCATATGTCATACCTTGATACCGTGGATCTGAACAAGGTAATTCAAGTCTGAGTACTGATAACTGAGTAACCAAACAGTCCACTGAGTAAATAATTTTCAAATAACAAAGTGGGCAGATTTTTGTCGTCACACAATTAAATTATAATTTTAGATATTTAAATGGACATACCCTGAAACTGGTAGCAACTTAAAAAGGCCCGAAACATTATTTATTCAAATACTGGAAAGGATTGTCACAAAACATCAAATTTTCAGCTGAATAATCCTACAAACATCGGTAAAGTTAGATTAATCATAAGTGTTGTAGTTTCGTGAAACCTTCATTAAGATTTGTTTAAGTAAAAGTAAAATTTCCTCTAAATTACAACTTAGTTGAAGATTATATATATGACAGCTCCTGTAGCACAATAAAATTTAAATTTCATGAATTATTTTTAGAAACTATTCTTTGTAACCGGAACAAGACTCATGCTGTACTAGTGCACTATATGACGGTACATCCGTTTGATACTTTAGATGTAATTTTAAGCGCGACTCTACTAGATTATACCTCTATCGTATCTATTATCTGCAAGGCTGCGCTGTGATAGCGTTCGTTTTCAATGAATATAAGCTCTATTCAACATCCTTATTGGAACTGGTATAAACATGTTTAATATTGACACTTTTATTATCTTGCTTTAAATGAGAGAGACACACTTATGGCCTTTTATGGATAGTATTTTTTCTTGTATGAAGTAATTACGAGCGTGCCTCGTAAATGATTTTCAAAATGCCACATTGTTCAGTTGTAATGACAAATGCTGCGATTTGATTACTCTAACATAAAGATAAAATGAGTGGGCAGACAGACAATTAAGACATACTATTTATTGCATATTCTCCATTATTTCAGGAAAGAAAGCAAAAGCACCAGTCCAATTAGGTTTTTAAGAACTGCAAGACACATTACCTTTTGTAGTTTACACCTTATTGCATATAAATCGGAAGGTGTCATTATACTAATTTCCTGGGAAAATGACAAATTACTTGTTCCGTTCCTTATCTAAAGATATTAATGTTTATATGACTGCCTGTCTTGCACATTACTAGTATTCGAGTTCATTTGTTTATTTATATGTCTAACAGGGAAATTTTAATGTTAAGAGTACACGTAGTCGCCATATTAGCTAAGACTGTAAAATGATAAGATAATGCATCGAGAATGAAGGCTGGCTAATCAGAATCGATCGATGAAATGCATTATGTATTGAAGTAAAATATATATACAATAAGCTTTAGGATCTGTACTGATTGAGAGAGGAATAACAATTATAAGATGAAAGAATGTTTCCCATCGAAAATCTGTCCTTCGTATCTAATTGAATACATCGGTAGTTCAGTCATATTGTAAATATTAAAAGTCAGATCGGACGTCTGTGGGGAGTCACCTTTATTGACTCTATTATGGATTTTCAAAAAACTAAACAAAATGTTCAACATGATCGAGGTGTAAGACACGTATAAGACCTAGGTCTTTGGGCCAAGGTCATACTTCAAGGTTAAACGTCTACAATAGAACAAAGTATGCATAATGTTCCATTTAATCAAAACCTGTACATTGATTTTTAAATAGCTACACACATTGATTAACATCCTATTATAACGGGATACAATAAAGATTCATGTCTCAGTTTCAAAACAAGCTTAAGTCGCTGATTTGCTAAGTAAGTTAACTTGAAGTCTAATTGTGATTAAAATAAAAACATTTATTGTTGTCATTTTTAGCAATAGTCTATTTGTTAATGAATTAACATGTTTAAAGAAGATAAAGTAACTGTTGTGTAATATTAGATGCATATCAGATATAACGAAAATTTCTTTTGAGTACAACTCAAGAATTTTAACATTTTTCAAAATTTAGTTCTGTATAAAAATCACTAACATGTGCTTTTCAATGTAATTAACGGGTAAATACAAGTCTGACTATCTACAATTAATCTTTAATTGAATAAACATGCAAAGGGTTGACAAGTGTTGAAATAAGTTGAGAATGTTACTGAGTAATTACTTATTATTTAAGGTATTTCGTGAAACCGGGTCAAGTCCCTAAGTCAAGATTGCACTACACATTGATCATTGAGATAAACTTTCAAAGAACTTGACTAGCGTTGTCCACATGTACCAAGTATTTCCTTTCATCTGGTTTTTACGCCCCTCCGTCAGTAAGGGATGAAACACACACAATACCAAGTTTTCTAGATGTTAGGTCGAGGTCACAGTGAGGGGTCAACTTTCTGAAATAGGAATACATTATACATCTTGTGTCATATACCCAGAACTTTCCAATATATTTTAAAATATCTTTGCACACATGTTCAGCAGAATAAAGCACATCGCGGCATGAACAATAAGAAGGGCAAAAGTCAAGGTCCAATTTATTGTTAAATGAGAGCCGCAGCTACATCTAGAACAATCATTCAAAAACCTTTACATGGATATTCAAGAAATTGCACAAATATGTCTACTAGTTAAACCAATTAATACATGCAAGTACCAGTTGCCGGGCCAGGTCAAATTCACACATGGAAATCAAAGAACAGAAATTTTATTACATCAATATTCCTAATGGAATATACATTCAGTGAATATCCATGTTGCTGTCCTCGTTTGATTGATCACAAATCTGCAAAAAAAACTCACAATGAACATTACAACTGAATTTGAATTACAATAACATACACAAACAATTATTTATTGATGCAATTAGTATGATTCCTATACATTCTGATATTCCAGGTTTCTAAATTTTACATGATGTGTCAGATGTGACCATCATTAAGATATGCTTTAACTGTATTAACTACATTTATTGCGTTACTGTAACTATGGTTCCTTATAGAGTAAAGATGAGTCTTCGTTTGCATTCCTAAGAATGTTCATACAACACCACTTAGTTGCTACACGTGGTTATAGATGTGATGTCTGCAATTTAGATTGGTTGTGGTGGTCACGTTAGATTGTTATCTATTGTGTACATGATTGCGATGCAACTTTTGGCGCAAATACCAGTCCTTATAGTAGTCTACAATATTGGAATGGTAGTGCGCATACTAGTCTATGTAAAAGTCTTTTTATTTGCGATTTGTTTTTTTCGCGACCTACAAATGTTTTATTTAATCCCGAGTTTTTATTTCGCGAACAAGCACTGTGTTATATATATAATCATTGTTTGTTCGGTATTTTAGCAAGTTTGATGAATTCGCGAAGTGCTTCCTTCATTCGCGAAAATAAGCGAAAATAGAATCTTTGTGAAAAAGAAACAAGTTTTACAGTATACACAGTGTATTTGAAAATAAGAATTTTTAACGCTATCATGATACAGGTTTTATTTTATTTTAGGGCTTGCAGTTCATGACTTCCGTAGCAATTCCAGTATTTGACATGAAGAATGACACCGTAAGTTTGTCTTTTGTTTGTTTCCTAGAATTCATGTTAGTTCTTCTACATTTAGTAGATTATCCAGTCCCCGTCTACATAGTTGTTTATTTGTCGATCAAATATACTGCTCTCCACAATTTGATTTTAAAACTTTTCAAAAGAAGCTACACTTTTATCTGTAATAATATTTAAGATTTGCAGCAGAGGTCGCAGAGTCTATGAGTCTCAACACATATATCACAATACACTCATTTGTAATGCAACATTAAAACACTATGAGTAAGTGATTACAGACGGTGTAATTATAATTCAATGTGCCGCGGCAAGTTTATAAGTTTACCCTTCTGTTAGACTGAAAAGTACTGTGTTTGTCTTCATTCCCGGCGTAAAACAAATGTTTGTAATATAAGGTTTCTTAGAAGAATTGATTGATGTAGAGCTTTAATTTGTAACTAAATAAAGAACAAAAAGGACGTACAATAGCCATGCAATAAACCCATCTTGACAGTCTTCACAAATAATGACTTTGTAGTCCTTGACATAAGCGCAATAATAATTCTAAAATATTTGGGAAACAGACCTAAACGTATGTAAGAAAAATGTTAGAGCATATAAATGACAATTTATATTAGCAAAATACCCCACCCACTGTTTTCTCCGGGACGCACTCAGTCTAGAAAAATGTACTTTCAAAGAATGTTATTGCATAGTGAAAAAAACATTGACTAGCTTCTAGTAGAAATTTGTTCTTATGCCCGGATGTATCAAGTAGTATTTTGTGTACGTTTTGTAAATTGGTTTTGCACATTTCCTTAACTATCCAGTTCACGCTTTAGCTGACAAAACAGATGTTGCCTTTGATTACGTGTTGCCAAAGATTTTGTTTAGTATAACAAAATGTCTTTCTTAGCCAATAAATGCTATATTGATGAAATCATTTTTAGCTCGACTATTCGAAGAATAAGGAGAGCTATCCTAGTCACCCGAGCGTTGGCGTCGGCGTAACCACTTATGTTAAAGTTTGCGTACCACCTCAAATATTTTCAAAGTCCATTGACATATGGCTTTGAAACTTTGCA
>JAUMHA010032219.1:0-20107 GCA_032359765.1 Saxidomus gigantea
GAACGAATAACAATCCCTGAAGGATGAAAATATAACAACATTGATTGAATGTACGGGGAGACTTTTTACGGCCGCCAAATTTGTGTAACAATACAATATGTTGCCTATGCTGTCTTGACGTACACATTTAAATACTCGTACGGTACAAATGTACTGTATAAACGGACCATGATATTTCATTTGAAGTTACGGTTTTATAATTTTCGAAACTTTTTACGTATATGACTACACTCGGATAAAATTCTTCTTGTTTAACACGATATGTCTCCCGATATAGTTCGAGGCATAATTTTAGTATTTTCGAAAATTCATTGAAACGTTTGCCCTTTAACATGACAAAGATCTCAATTTATTGTATTCAGTTACTTAACTGATAAGGTCACCAAAATGTAAATTTATGCAAATAAGAAGAATAACAAGAATTGAATGAATAAATACTATTTTTGTCTTTGCCATAGCTTTGTATTGTTTGCACTGGTTCAATGTACATGTACGAACAATGTTGAAGGAAGTACGCTTTTGTATATAGTGTGATTGATAGAAAAAAGGTAAACATTGTCTTGCAAACCTAACAAATTACCACAAACCTATATACATGTAAAGGCATATATACAGGCAAATAATAATCTTTTTTAGATGACTGTATACAATGAGTTCAACAACTTTTCATGGAACATCTTCTTAAACAGACACGAATCAAGCAAATAAACCAGTCAGATGCTAACATATAAAAACAAATTCCATAACATCATGTATTTTTAGTTGACGGAGGCTGGTCTGATTGGTCATTTTGGGTTAAGTGTTCCGTAACGTGTGGAAGTGGTGTGCAAACACGGCATCGCTCGTGCAATAATCCTTATCCAGACACAAATGGACAAATTTGCCATGGTCCATATACAGAAATTAGTTCTTGCGATATGGAAAAATGTGAAGGTAAACACGTGTATGCTTTCTCCCGTATAACCTTATTTAGATGAAACATTTCGAAGAATATCTATTTAAAGGTTATATATCGCTTAACATAACGTTTATAATCATTTCAGTTTGTCCAAAGCTTAACCAGATAAATGCATCATTGGTATACCTTAAATGCGAGACCAACACTATGGGACTGCAAACATGTCAGCTACATTGTAAGAATGGTGCTTTTCCAACTCCATGGTTTAAAGCATTTGGGACACTTCGATGCGGCTGGGAAACAAATCATACTTGGGTGCCCGGAACTGTGCCTGCTCCTTGCGTTGGTTAGTATTTAGACGTTACAAATTGTTAATATGTGATTAATACATACCACTATAAATAGTAATGTTTTTCGAAAGGCAGACGTTTCATTATCGCTTGATATTTATCAAACATTGCTTTGGGACCATGTACATGATAATGAACCTCGGTGATGTGCATGTGCAGTAGTAAATGGCTGACAGGACGGGGTAAGATTTGTCCCCTGAACCAATTTAACCACGCCGTTATCTAATGATCAACAACAAATAAATAAACTAAAATTTAAGTGTGTCCATATGACACGCACGTCCTTGCTATGCGCTTTCAGACACAAATGTGTGTTGTTTGCTTGTAATAGGCGATCACAATTATTAGTTTTTAGCATAAAATCTCTTAACTTGGAGTGCAAAAGAGCACACTGTTATCTCTGTTGTGCTCATATAAATTTTTTGTAAATTAATATTTTGTTTAAATATCTGTTGAATGACCAGAAATAGAAAAATAAGCAGAATGATACGGTTATATGGAATGTCATAATTATTTTTGATATGAATAAATCCCCATCATCTAAAACTGATCATGCACTGCATGGACATGCAACATGACAACCATTATTAAACATAATTTAATTTGGAACTCTTCAACACATTAGTGACAGGTAACGAATAATTAAACTTGACCTGTATTTTACATGTATCAGTATAAGTTCATTCATAGCAAACATGATAGAAATATATCCAACCTTTCATGAGATAATGATCTGAAACCACAAATAAACAGAAATTAAAGTTAAAAAGACTGGATCGTTGCAATGTAATTAAAATGAACGTGTAAAATTTGAACAACATTCATTTAACTGGACAGTGGTAAAAGTTATTGATCGGAAACCATCAGTTTGCTGAAATTTACTTATCGAAAAAGGGTCGTATCTCATGTAAGAAAAAACGGAGTGTAACCAAAAACTAATTTGACCTGTATTTTACTACATTCATATCATAAACCTACACTGAAAATCAAACCCATGTAACCTTTCAGAATTAAGTGATCAGAAACCACTATTTTGCTGAAACTTAAGGCGCAATAATTCATGTAAGAATTGTGATTGTACCTTAAGTCGAATTTGACCTATATTTTATCATCATAAACTTACATTTTAAATTTGAATCAAATCCATGTATCCTTTCAAAGGTGATTGATCGGAAACGAACAGTTTGCACTGACGTTCGCACGGACGGACAGTGTATGTCCTTTCTTTGAATTGCAGAGGCATATAAATAAAAGAAAAATATTCCACAAGAAAGAAAAACGGGAATGGATTACCTGTATTGTATAAGATATAGTGTCATTTTTGATGTAATTTAATATTCCTGGGGTTTTTATAAAATCATTTCCTTCAAAAGTATTAGTGTTCTAATTTTCCATCCATGGTTTAATAGTCATAGTTTTACTAATCTGCATTGTATTCCAACATGAAGCGATTTTATTCGCACGCTGTGATGACGTTGTGTTATTTGTGACGTCATCCCTTTGTAGGTTATCAATAGAACATAATATAATTTTCCCTAATTACTTATCACACACTCTAGAGGGTTGACCTAAGGACGAAAATACATAAGATCGATCATGTCTATTAAACAGTTGCGGAATATTCGAATTATAATATCTTTGCTGATATCATAATTGCCCTCTGCGGGCCATTATGGCACCTGCTGGGCTTTTATCACTGAAATGCTAAGCATCTCTATTCATTAATCTTAGAAAATATAATGAATCATTCAAATAAAAACAGTCATTAGTATCAGTCAAGGTTTTTATTAATTTACTCAGTCTTGTTGAACAAGTTGTAAAACTGAGCGATCGTTGGTATTTATATTTTTTTCCGAATATTCTATATAGTTAAATATAATATATATATAATGCAGGTATACTATACAGTTTCTATTTTTAAGTATATTCCTTCAGTTGCAGTTGTGCCTAAAGAGATTCGACTTGATTGTATAATTACATACGAAGCGCAGATACCATCGGATGAATATCATTCTGTCAAAACCCAAGTGATGCAAAATATTAATGACACAAAATGCATACAGTCGACACACTGTAATGCAACGTTAACCCTATCATCGTCTGGAGACAAAGGGGCTAACAAAACAAATCTAAAGCTTGTTTTTCGAAGAAATTTTGATTCAATTACAACTCATGTGTCATATGCTGTTGAAGAAGAAGGTATCTGATAATTGTATTTCTATTTCTTTAGCAGAGGTTCCATTAATTTTTTCATACTAATGCAGGTATTTTGTTCAGATGATGATCACACAATTATTTGTTACAATCCTGAAATTTGAAGGAACCGTAGGTACAACTGTCATGACATCCTATATTCTATGTAATTAAGACATGGTGCGAAAAATGATAGAATGTTATCGCTGAAACAGGAAACTAAAGTTCGGCCACCCGATGTCCGACAAAGTAATCATGCACTCGCATGATGCGCTTTTCTTAGTATTTGAATATTTAGGTTCGTTAACGTTTGCTATATAAATTTAACTAATTGCTAGTACATGTACTTTGGTCTACTGTTAAAGTACATGTAGTCAATGAATCATTCTTGCTCGTTTACTAAAGGGTTAGTTGAATATTCTAAACACTTAATCGGTTGTAAAAATATTACTCGTCTCAAGATGTTGAAACTTTTCAACCATGTACATAAAAGTCGGTAAAATGGCATTCTAACATTTATTATTTTCTGTAATCGTTTGCTATCATTGTTACATACTTGTGTTAAATGTGTTCGCATATATCAATATTTACTGCTCCTGGTATAGTTTTGTATATCTGCCTAAGGAACTTTATAGCCTTATTGATTAACATGTTAAACACTTGTAGCTTAACTCATGGTGATATGATTAATCAGACAAAGATAATTTCGTTTAAAGACATGCTGACTTATTTGATTAACACCAATAAATGTAATGTACTACACATCATACATGATTTCATCATTTTGATCATTACATTAATTTAATAGTTCAATCTGCAATGGATGATTTTGAATCAATAGCTGAATTTCTAAAGAACTTCACAGCCAAAACGTTTGATATCTACACTGAATACGCCATATACCTAGTGAATGAAGCATCGCTTGAATTTCAAGGATATGTCAACTGCCAGGAAGGAAAGGTGCCTGTAAACGGAATGTGTGGTAAGATCAGAAACTATGTAGTACACTCTATGAATATTTAGACTGATTAAATAAATAGAAAACCTTTCAAAAGTAATATGAAAAGCATCATTTCACGTTCTTGTGAGTTGTTCTTGTTTTTGTGTCATCATTCTACAATATTAAATAAAATACTTCGGGATATTTCTTAACTGAATGTATGAGATTGTTCTTTACTATGCGGTCGACATAATCTGTCTGCTTTTACTTTTTCAACCTGATTGGTCTGGGAAAACGGTAGACATAATACCAAAAACCGCTTTTTAGAAGATCATATGAGCTATTGTTTGTGACCATCCCTTGTGAAAATGGCAGTAATAAGTAAGTCACTTTAATGCAAATGGACAGTTAGAGAAGACATATGCCAATTGTTCTTTCAGATATTTCAATATAGTATTACCATAAACCACTTTTTTCACAGTTGAATGTCCACCTGGTACATTTAGACGAGAAAATGCGTGCGTCTTCTGTCCGAAAGGAATGTATCAAGAGCACTCTGGACAAACCATGTGCATTATGTGTCCACCTGGGCACACAACCCACACCATTGCGTCTGTCTATTCAGTTCAATGTTACGGTATACCTTTTATGTATTTAAACTTATTAAATAAATAAACATGTATGTTACGTACATTTGTATTATCTGTTTTTTTGGTCACTCACACATCTTCAGTTATATTTTATATTTTTGATTTTTCAGCCTCTCATTGTTACCGCTATTAAGTATATGGTATATTGTAATTTAAAATCGTACATAACACCTGACCGTTTTCCTTGGTAAATCAGATTTGATCTACGTTTTTGTTTTTCACTTTGCAATGCATGATAAAAATGACATTCAACAAGTGGAAAACTACGAAATACTGATGTATCGTTACATAACAGTTATACTACATATACCTATAAAAATACCCGCTAGAATACAAGGAGTGCCCGCAAAATAACGGAACACGTGCCATAAGTTTTCTTATAATTCTATATGAAATATCATTGAAAGTAAATCTTTTAAAATTCTGATTTTCTCTGATACAATGTACCTGCTCATCTAGCACAAACTTTTTCTATAACAAGTTATTTAGTTATAAGAAATGCATTGATACTAGACATAATTTTTCCTATTTCTCTTACTGTCACTCTGAAGGCGGAGTCAATCTTTGGACTCCATTGTTTGTTAATACTCCCGGTCCGTGCAAGCTTCGCGACTGGAACTCTCTTGAAATATTTAGTTCCATTCATTATTTTAGACAAAGTGTTGTCTTCGTTAGATTTTTGCGGCATGTCAACATTTACTTACCGCGATTGTATTTTTAGTGTCTTTGCTCTGTAGTTCTTTTTGGCAGTGACCAAATGTTATACATTCGTTAAGAAAATAACTTGAAAATAATCACGAAATGCAAACGATATAACGTATTCATCTGACGTCCCGAATTAAACTGTATCCATCTTCCTTTTACGAAAGCATAAAATGGAAGCCTATATTTTTAACGTCATCAATTTATCCAGAAAAGGTTACTGTGGCAGCCATATATTCTGACAGAAGTACCACTATTCAATATAATTTCACACATGCTTAGAATAACGAAGTATCTAAATCTCCGCGAGAAAACTTGATAAAGTCACGGCCATCGATTGCGGTCACCACTAGACTAATATTGGCGTCATGGCAAAGGATATTAAACCTTTCATTACATTTTGAAAGTTTCATATTACATTTTCCACCAGAACGTTTGCTCGTTTTAACATCCAATACACTTGGTCTCAAACCAAGACCGTTAGCAGTATTGCATTTTCGAACAAAAAGCTGGTTTCAATGTTTCTAAAGGTCATTCATTTGCGTTGTGCTTTGCTAACGGGTACTTTGAATATAAAAATTCTTTATTGACGCCTGAGAGGATGATGCACCTAGCCATACAATGTACATGTAGTTTATTCAAGAGAGATACCTTTGGTAATGTATCTGCACTATTGATATGGAAAGTACGCAGAAGAAAAAGCACATTTAGTTGCCGTGTGTCCTCTGACCCTGTTTTGTCACAGGCATTGTAAAGAACTTTTATTTCAGAGCTCAAACCAGATGCAGATGTTGATACAAACGAGTTTACAAAAGGTACTTATTACTCCTTTTTTAGGTTTTCGGTTAGTTTTTTTTAATTATACAGCTGAAAATTAGTAGAAAACTACGTGAATAATTGAAAGAAGAAATTAGATTATGGAAAAAGCATTCGAATAAATTTAGATTATTCATATCAAATTGCAGTAAAAGGTATCCTTGGTGAACAAACATGTATAAAACAGATGGCGAACTTAAAAACATGTAATACGGAAAACATTAAGCATGTCTGTTTTCTATTTAGGGACCAACATCGCAGCTATAGTCGTACCAGTTGTTATTATCGTTGTGGCTATATCTGCGTTTGTAGCATATGTTTATATAATTAGGTTAGTATCATTTAAAAATATCATAAAACGTGTTTTCTAGATAAAATGATTAAATATCTATTTAAAGAAGTAATTATCATTTGCAAAAAAGTATAGGAAGTATTGTAAATAGCTTTATGTGTGTCAACGAGCAAATACTAGCAGGCATTTTATACTGATATAACAAAAGATGAAACACATCACAAAATGTGTTTTTTTAAACAAAACAGAAGGTAAAGACGAATATATTCTATGAATTATAACATGCCTGACATACACTTTAAATTATTCTCTATCCGAAAGAGATTGTGTCTACTCAGAATATTCCACTCATAACATAATGACGAAGCACCACTATAATGATTTAAGTAACAATGTAATCAAGTTTTGCAGGATGTCATTAACGATTTGATAAATTTAATTTTTTATTTCAATATGAAATATAAAATAGGCACGAAACACAGGAGCATTTAGTAAAATAAGTGTTCAGAGCAGAACCAGTCAACCATTTAAATTATGTAATCATGACCTGTTAGATATGCTTTAAGTAAATTAAAGCACAGAACGTCTGACTGACGGTGAAATAATAATTTGGTATAGTACTACCAATTTGGCAGTTTTGTTTCCTCTCGACTCCGACGTTGTCCTTTCTTAAATTTACTTTACCACTACTAATGAGATAGGCACACATGCTATATCATTCTTTGTATCTCAGATATTATGGTACAGCATTTCCCCTCAATTCGAAATTGTTTCTTACAAACACAATATATTCTGACGTACGTGTCTTCCATCATGCACAAACATATCAGCGATAGAGTCGACATCTTCTGGCCAGATGTAAAGTTAATGAAGTGACTCCAAGTCCTTTACATAAAGGGGACATACACGTCCCGATAAAGTGCACAAAATTTATAAAATTATGAATCATATCTTGACCAAAATGGTGTAAAAGTGTGGAGAAAACGTTTAATTTATCGTTTATTCTAGAGTAAGTTAATTACCCAATACAAACGTTCAAAATCGAAACCACTAACTGAATGTTATGCCATAAAATATCAAATTAATACATTGTATAATTCAATAATGGATCTATATCATATATACTTCAGTCAACATATTATTTAAGACAAATGTTTTCAGCCAGTTATATACAATGGATCTAATTGTTTTCTTTCATTTTCCAGCGAAAAGAGGAAAAATCGGGAACTTGGAATGAGGTTGGTACAGTTTACTATATACTGAAAATTGAAGGTTTATCTAATACATTGTACAATTCCTCAAGCAATCTCATTTAAAAAAGAAAAACAGCATATATATTTTGACAAAATTTGTTGACTGAAAAGTGTATAATTAGTTTGTCCATTCAATTGACAAAGGAACAATCAGACGGAGCGTTTAATAGTTTATTTGTTAAGAGAGGTCGAGCAAATGAACGAAAAAGCACTGTCGTTGTTTATTAGATTATTTACAACACACTGACTTAACTCTTGTTTTCTGCTGTCGTTGAAATAATTTCATATGTTTTGTCATTGCTATTCTTAGTACTCTACAACCTAATAAGTCACATAATGGGTACTGTGGTAATTATCGATTTGTCCATAAACTTTATTGAACAACTTGATTTTTTCTCTTACTACTTCTAGTTAAAAAAGTAGTTTCACACATGCAATAACGAACTTTCAATATTTTGCTCAATTTATTCATTGGTCAGTGTATAGAGATCTTCATCTTTTAATTTCATATATAGAAGGATTTGTACTCAATAGCTTCTATACTGGAAATTGGGTAAAATTTGCGATGTTTTGATGTTTTCGCTATTTTCGCGAATTTCCTACTTCGCTTATTAAAAACTCTCGTGAACATTTTACGAATTATTTCATATAGATTAACTGAAAGAGAATTCTCCTTTTCGTTCTCACAATTCGATAAATTTCCGTAACGCGACAATAACCCAACTTTCAGAATTCGATTATTGATTTTCCTGCGTAGTACAGTAAATTTAGGACATTGCATATATTCATTGTATGTACAACAATTTCCAAAAAAAGGTAGAATCATGTGTACAAAGATGATGTAATCTTTAAAATAGTCCTACATTATTACAAAAATAAAGAAGACATCTCCTGCTTCGTCAATATACAATTATTCTTAACTAACTGTACGTGTTGTTATATTAAGTTTCAATGATGTGATTTTATTACAGTAAACATTTTTCATATCTTTCAGGTATAAATTGGTAAGAATATTTCTCTTATGTTTTAATTTGAATGGTTTTTTAGGAAGAATGTAGACTCATTGGTGTTGACAATTTCTCACTATCGACAGTAGATTTGTTTACGCATGTTATAAGTTTATGGACTAATGGTTTTGTTTTTCAATCAGTAACTGATGACTTAAACTGGTGATCTTTATTATCTAATGACCAAGTAGAGATGTAATGTTTTACGGAGCAGTTTGTTTCTTCCATATATAACTTTGGAGACAATAACTATACCACTTCCGTTCAATTCACATCTATGAATGGTTATTATATAATATATTATATACAGTCTATGTATTGCTTATTTTGCCAGTAATGTAAGACCACACAACTGTTTTACATGCTAAAAGCCCATGTAAAAGGCCTAACATCCTAAAACATTTCGGTCCGTTGTGTGAACTGATTCTAACGTAAATATTGTTGTCCAAGCATGCCAGAGTGGACATAGAAATAATGATAAAGTCTGAAGAAATACAATCGCTCAAACCAAGGAACATTGAAAGCCAAACTTTAAGTTTATATTTCCTGCTGTTTCACAATGTTGATTTCTGAATGATACAAAAACTATTTCCCAAATAATGCAGTAAACAAATTGTTTTTGACGACTTTAAAGTAAGTGCATATATTGTCCTCAAGTTTAAAGTCTTTTAACGACACTTTAGTGAAATTGTATTTATATTAATGCAAATGATATGTGTTTCTTACATCAAGTTAAAATTATAATCATTCGTGTGATTGAACTTAACAATTTCATCAAAATCTAAGAAACGAAAACATTCACAGATTTCTTATTCTTTAATATACTCTTATATTATTTTAACAAAAGGGTAGAAATGATTTGGGCTCAAACTAGATCAAGCGTGCATGCCAAGTGCTGCGAATTATTGTAATGAGTCTCATGAGTAGATGACAAACGCGTTTGTGGCTCATTTTAAATTATCCGATAGAAAAATATAATTTCTATTTAATAAGCCATGCATGAAATGTTTCATTAACTTGTTGAACCAATGTGAAACATATTATTGAATGTTTTTTATATAACCTTTACAGGGTGAAAATGTGAAGACATTATATGAAGCTAGAACAGCTTTAAAACAACACGAGGTGTGTCTTCCTGCCGTTTGGAAGTGGGTAAAGGTAATAACGTTATTCCAGTCACTGTTGCATGTGCTTAAGAATAAATTTGAAACTGAAACATTATACATGTACCTATTTTACTAGTCATCTTTTGGTTCGCGTAACTTCACAATAAATATCAAAATGCAAAGACATTAAACAATACACCGTGCAAATTCCTTTATTTCCCTTCTTTTCTATCTTTTTCACATTGAATGATTAATTAAATCTCACTATTTACAAGGAAACAGTAAGATCAATCACATTCATGGTCATCATAGGTGACCGCCATTTTTACTTCAGTACGTCGTCATTGGTCCCGAGCTGCGAAATCATTCTAAGTCTTAATCAGAACACTAAATGTTAATTGTTTACTAATTATATTTATATGTGATAAGAGTGCAAGATGAACTAAACTTGTAATAACTGGTACACACATTGTCTTATCAAAATTACAGTTAACGGCAGTGATTGTAATAGAAAACATGATCATTATAAAATGTATTCTACGTAGCTCTGGTGGAATAGGCTTGCCACAAACATAGAATTCTGGTTGAGAACGGTAGATTGATGATGGTGTTGTCTGTATTTTATTGATACATTCATTTGTCAAAGGGGTATATTCCGGCTTTTTTGAACGCACTTATAATATTTTCAGGTAAAAATGCCCCAACATAAAGTTGTGTTGTTAGACAATCCACAACATACATTGTTATTAAGACACCTGGATAAAAATGCATATATGCCTTTCATTCAGCGGCTGCGTAAGATAGCTGGAGTAGGATGGTAGAACAAACAAAATAACGGAGTGTTCTTTTGCCCAATTAATTAGTGTCAAGAAACATATGTGATTTGTGACCATCAAACAATATAAGTGTTTCTTTTTATCTTTCTACGCCTTTACTGAGTCCATAATGCTTTTAGCAATGTCCTGTTAGGTAAGTTTCAAATAAACTCATGTTTACAAAACAACTCTCTGACATTTCGGCGACTGATCCTGGTGCAGAAGATTTTCACACGACCGTTTCCTAAGAAATATATAGAACGGTGGCACATGGTTGCCTTAGGCATTGGCACCATCTATCACTGCTACTCTTTTGGATTTTAGGTGGTGCATGTTCTGTGAAAAGCCCTGATTTATCAGAATTGTGTATTCTTTTAGAGCTTTAAGTATACTCAGTTCCTAAAGAAAGTGTGCACTTTTTTATTTTAAATATCTCCATTTTGATAAAACGTATCGATCTGGGATTTCGAACACCACCTTTGTACAGAATTTGCTATCGATTGAATGTGATGTCAATGCACATGCAATTAAGCACAAATAGCTCAAAATTTTGATACCAAACATCATATATTTCTGTCAAAAATAATACATTAAATTAACAAAAACCGAAGTGCACACTTTCTTTTGGAACTGAGTGTAGATCATTGTCTCCAAGAATAGAACCTAACTCTTTGATATAGTAAGCAATTGTCTCTTTTGTAGCAGACTTTGCCCTGGATACTGTAAGCGGTTACGGTCTGACAATTTTCAACTCCTCCTACTTCCAAAGAAGCGAATACATCCAGCATTGGCTCAATTTATCCTTCGACCTTGCTTCCTTCACTGAGGATCTTACATAATCAGCAGCAATGCACTGAATATCTGTAAAAGTGTACCGTACCCAGTGCTAGCCGTGTACCCAATGTGGACAACCAATTCCTTCTCTTTACACTCACCTAAGAGTCTGATGCCTCCTAAGTGGCAGTCTATAGAGACGTTGTGTCTTTTCCTGTCCCTGAACGTAGATTTTGGCACTCCATAGACCCTTGATGCACGATATACTGTCATAGGGTGTATTTTTTCTGTTTGGTTTCAGTCTCTGTAATAACAATGAAGGTTGAATGACTGTAGTTCTCAACCAAAGTACCAGTGGTCCTACAGTATGAGGGGTGCGGTTTTGGGGGCGGGGCGGCGGGGCTTTAAAATTGTGTTGTGTAATAGTGAAAATAATGATAATAAACTTGATTTTGCTCGGAAAAGAAAAGTAGGTTATCAACGGGTCAAGGTAAAGAAGTAGCACGCATTCAAAATACCGCCAGACCAACGGTGACGCGAACCCTATTTCCATAAACGTCGAAAAGTATAGATTGTTTTGCCCGTAACAATTGTTGACTTTTCTTAAGAGAATTCCGAATAGATTTTACAGACATTATTTTCACAAATGATGGAATTATGAGAAATGTGTTGCCTTTTTTGTCGTTCATTTCCTAAACTTTTAGCATAATATAACATGAAAACTGTATTTCTGCTTTTTTAGAATGATGCATGACATATCTGTTAATTGTCTGTTAAAAGTCAATTAAAACTGTTTAACATTTATTATGAAAGAAGCTGTATTTCTAAATTGAATCATACTTAGGTTGTATCTTTTAAGTTGCTAACGCTTTTGTACTTAGTTCAGACTACTGGAAGGGGATATTGCTGAAGTAATATCAGATGCCGTTGTACATCCTACAGATCCTGATTTATCTTTAACGGGAAGTGTTGGTAAGTCAACTTAAATAGCGTTATAAGACACATTTTGTTTCAATGAAAAGTTTGTTTTATTTCATTTGAAACAAGGGGAGAAGTACTCGGGCGGGGATTTGATGCGTCTCTTTTTATTTGCAGTGTAACCACTTGAAAGTAACTCATGCCACGTTTAAAAAAACAATGTAAAAAACATGGAACATAATGTAAACATGTATTAAACGAAAGTATAAATTACTAAACATCAACTAAAAACTACTACAAAGCAGAGACGCCTGATAATTTTAAACTTTCTGACAAATTTATAGAGTTTAAATGTTACGTATAGTCTTTTTAACTGTTAAAGAGGTAATAGAGATGAACGTAAAAAACGTACTTCGTGTTTCATCGTCAAGTGAGAATTTAAACCGTTATATCATAACAATGGTAACAATTAAAAACATCCGAGTATAATTACCACTAGACAACAATTACCTGTTCCCTTACCTGAACAAAGTAATAAGAGATACTACAAAATAAAATGGTATCATTGTACAGATTATTCACAAGCCATGCCTTCTCAGATCAAGTAAACTTGCTTACACATCGTGTACACTTCTCTTATGTGAAATGTAAAACTAAAGTCTACAGTCTTCCGGTAATTTCCTGTCGTGTGTATCATTTACAGGCATGGCTTTAGAACAAGTTGCAGGAGCACAATTACGTGAGGCAGTGGCAAGTACAAAGACAAGTCTGACTGGGTCATGTTTAAAAACCTCTGAAAGTAAGACTTATTATTTTCTTTTAAAAAATAAAATGATGAGCACGTGGTTAGCAGTTTTGTTATAAAGAGGCATATGCTGCTAAAGCAATTGTCTTATGATAAATACTTTATATAAGCAACTGTATATTAACCGTACAAGTAAGTAGCTTATGCATTACTAATTTTTTATATCTTTGTTGATTTTATATTGGTGTGCAGCGGCTGTCACTAAAGTTAAGAATCGGACAGAGATATTCAAATTTAAGAAGGTGATCCACGTTATAAACCCACAGTTTAGACAAGAACAAGAGGAAAACAACTCTCAAGACCTTCAGCGCGCAGTAGAAAATGTTTTGCTGTGTGCCTGCAAAGAGAATCTTTCTTCTGTTGCAATTCCATCAATCGGGAGCGGATAGTAAGTAAAAACATTAATCCGAATGTATTGTTTGGCTTAAACCAACTTACTACAACTACCTTCATAAGTTAGATTTGAAGCTTGGGCATCAAGTTATCCGTCCTTTCCAATACATGAAAAGAACATACGACATTAATTTAGTTATTCAAATTGCCGGTATAAATGCAACTTTACATCCGTCTGCATCTTTGCCACCAATAGCTCATTAAATGTTAATGTTATATCCGCTAGCAAGACAGTTTAGGAATACATATATTTAGGCAATATGTGTAAAATATTTTAATAAGAATGACAATCTTATTTGTGTAATACATGTATGTCAAAAAAGATCATGTTTCAAGTTTATTGGCAAAATCAGCAAAATAATTTGCTGTTGGCCATTACAACTAGTGAATACGGAATATGGTTAGGTCGACTGAACGTAGCAATATAATAAACATGTAAAGTATTTAACAATAGCAAAAAAATATGAAACAATCCAAATTTCCAGAGATTATTTACCTGTGTACTCCAATAAACCTTGTTATTTTATTCAACTTTATTTTTTAATTTTGGGGTGACATTGAATTATTAAACATGTTAACGGTAGGCCATGATATTTGACTCAGATATTTATTCCGGCTGTGCGAGTATGTCGCATAATATGAAGTGATATTCAGTTTCATTGACATTTACATTACACATTTAACATATCCTTACGTTTCGCTCTATTCCCCTAAATCTACCCAATTCAATCTCTAACAAGGCAGTCTAAAAGACAGATATATCCACCGCCGCAAAAGGGAACATTAATGTAACTGAGTGTAGTTTTGTCTCAGAGGTGCACACTGCGGATTTCTAAAAGGCAAATAAAGTTACTGATCTGTTCAAGTAGTCGAAGAAAAGGCGTCTGTGAACTAGGGAATAGTACTTGTCGAAGCAATGTATAATTAACAGTGATAAATATGTAGAATTCATGAAATTGATGGACATTAATACTCCACGAAGATCAGTGTTGAGAACAGTAAATAATGTACCAATATTTCATTAAATTTCATCAATGCATGGACATACTTTTAAGTACTCTATTTGGACAGCAAAATCCATGTTTATTGCATATAATAAATCTCCAGACCTGTACTGTATGGAGCGGACAGGAAATGTTACACTCAAACCTTTGACTTTAAGTTGTGACCTTGACCTTGAGCCAGCGTGACCGGTTCATGGGTTCTTCACACCGTCTTGATGAGGTGATAATCTGACTTGAGTTTCATGAGTTTCATGAAAATCCTTCAAGGTGTTACGGAGATATGGAGCGGACAGGAAATGTTAAACTCAAACTTAAGTTGTGGCCTTGATCTTGCGCCAGCATGGGTTCTGCACATTGTCTTGATGGGGTGAACATCTGACCCGAGTTTCATGGAAATCCTTCAATGGGTTAAGGAAATATGGAGCGGACAATAAATGTTACGGACGGGCAGACGGGCGGAAGGACGGGCAGAAGGACGGACGGAAGGACGGACGGACGGAGACCAAAAGTGTGAAATTAATCTCAAGCAAATCTACCCAATTCAAACTCTTAAAAATTTTAACCTGATCTCACGTAAGATAACAGTTTTTGAAGAGAATCGTTTTATATTTTATGAAGGTAATCTTCTTAGCAGAATGAAGTTATAAAGTGTTTTTAATATCCTAATTAAGAGCTTGAATAAATTGATCACGAAGGAAAATAATTGACATTATCGACATTGTTTCAAAAGATAGGAGAACCAAAGGTGATTAATTAAGGAGTTGACACGTCTTGCTCAACAAATACCATTTATATTACATGTATTACATTGGTCTGAATATATAATGGCGAATTCTCAGATTTTAATATCCATATTAAAAATGTGATAGATCTCTCTTTGCTGTAGCAGATAGTGGAAATCTTCCCAGTTCACCATATCAACTAGCACTATTTGGTGTTTGTGTACGGTCGCCAAGTAAAGATTTACAAAATCGTAGTTGAATTTAGTATATTTCTTTAAGGTAAACACCCAATACCTGGGAATCGTAAAATGATATAGGCTAAACCATAAAATGAAACAACTGTAGTTTTGTCTTGTGATTCTTACTAATCCGATCAAATGATGAGAGAATATTATGAAAAGACCTCAGAGCCCGATCCGAAAAGGTTTTAACCGGTCCTTAGATGTTTCCAGTATATGAAAATTTAACACCTAAATAAATAAAATGATCAGCAACTTCCACTTTTCGCCAAAAATAAAGACATTACACATGTAACATCACGATGCGTTTTCCCTTTTCAAATATATAAACTTTCGTTTTGTAAACATTTATTTTCAATCCCCACTTTAAACAGTACTCATGCATTATGTTTAGTTGAGACTGTTGTAAATAATGATATATCATCATGTATTTTATACATAGATAATTACTCTGAATCCTCATCTGCCATCACATTTAAGTCAATATTATCCAAACTATCATTGATACATAATAAATAAAGCAGAGAAGATAATGGTGCACCGTGTTTCAAGCCCAAGGTGCCATTGATAAATCTGTCATATGCAAACTTGACGAAAGTTTAACACAACATTTTGCTTTACTACATACATACTCTTTATCATGTTGATAATTTTACAGCTAATTCCTGAATTAACTAACTTTTCCCTTATTACAATGTCTCCTGATAATCGATGAAGATACACCACAATTTAGCTTTCTTAGACATGTTGATAATTCTTGAATTAACTAATTTAACCGAAAGTGCGTCCCTCATTACAGTGTCATATGCCCTCAGGTAATCAATGAAGATACATTATTATAAAGTTTTTTTAAACAACGCTTTTTGTATTACAGAATGAAATTAGTAAATAACGTTAACGGTAATCAGTGGGTACGTGCTCATTCTCACAACATTTATTAAAGGGAAAGGCAAGTCAGGAAATAATTTGACTTTAAATTGAAGAACTTGTTAAGAGGAACACATTGTTGAAATAATTCGGAGTTAATATTATGTGAAGATATTGCAGATTGAAAATCTAAAGAATTAAGGTTGATGGAGACGGCCATTTTGAATTTGTGATGTTATAGTGCAGTTATTAAATATTCATGCAAGTATTACTGCTAAGTTAAACACAGCAGCTTCAAATGTGTATTAAAATATGGTAACCTATATGACACTTAATTAATGTAACCAACTTCAGGTGAAAAAACAATCATAAAAAACAGAGTAAATGGGGTTCAAAATTATATTTTGAAAAAGGGGCATGTCTCATAGTATGTCTCATTTGCATATTAACTAAATCTTTTATTTCTCAAAGCTCTTTTATTTTTTAATCCGATTTCAAACATTCTTTCAACAATGTGTTTAGGTTAACAAGCTCTTTAATATCAGGCTAAGTCATATTTTGACTTTCGTTACCCTTTATTAATCTTATTTGTTTACAATACTCACAACGCCATAGCAGTGACGTTTACTATGGTTATACCTATATAATTTAAAGGGTTATTAGTATCTCCCTTTTTGTAAAAGATACATCAACACCTATTGACAATGGTTGATGGTATATTCCAGACTCATAGATTTTATTAGATAGCACACATAGATGAGGTGGGATGAAAGCATTGGTATTGATAAAATCAGTGAAATTATTTGCAATGTCAGGATTTAATACGGTAATATTTTGTTTTATTTCACCCACCGCGATAAGAGCATCAAGTTCTTCAACAGGAACAGTATTTTCACGTGAAATTTCTACAGAAATATAGATTATCTCCTTCATAGGGCATGTTATACTTCGTTGAAAAGCATTGTGCAAAATCGTTTAAACTTACTTGACTTGATTTAGGCCCATTTGTTTACGTGTTCTAATATATTTCCAGAATTTACGAGGAGAGTTTTTATACATGTTAGACAATTTCATCTTTTCATTCCTGTAAAATTTTGCTTAGCATGTCGCTTTGTTTAAAGGTATTGACTTCTGCATGTTATAAAGCATGTTTATTCTCCTTACAGTTTTGTAACTTTAATTTACGCTTAGATTGTAAGAAATAATCTTTTGTTGAACGACAATCACAATCATACATGTACCACTATGATTTTTATGCGCCCGAAAGAACTTCGGGTAGCATATAGAAATCGACTCGTCCGTCCGTTTCCAACTTCTTTGTTCGAAACATTTCTCACGCAGTATACAACGGATGTACTTGAAACTTCATACAATGATAGAACACAAAGGAAAGTGCAATGCAAAAGAACTTGACTCTACATGCCTAATTTTTAATTGATGATGGTTGATTATGCTTTGAGCATGTAAAAAGTGCCCTTTCCATTCTGACAGTGGTCTAGTGGTTAACCCGCTGGACTTGAAATCCAGGGATCGCAGGTTTGAACCCCGCTCCTCCACGAACATAACTAATGGTCTTTCGGATGAGACCTAAAACCGAGGTCCGATTTATCGGTGTTGTACACTGGGCATGTTAAAGAACCTGAAGGTCTCTCTAGAAAGTGATGCGTGTTGTATCTTGGTCTATCTACCGAAACCTAAAATAATGTTTGGCATTGGTCATATGGATTATCCGGTACCAACGATAAAACTCTAAGATATATACATACTGAAAATAGTCAAGTAAAATACACTGACAATAAAGAGATAAATAATGGCTCCTATTGAAAACAATATCATAAAGTTTTCATGAAGCTGTACGCATTGTCCCTATTCAGACTGTCACTCTAACTCTATTATTCACTAAAGGAGTTAAAGGGGATGACTAGTGAGGTTTTGGATTTTTGTACTTCCGGAAATTTACATTTATTATATACTCAGTACATTTAAAAACGCAACACTTACATGTTGCGTTGTAGGAGTTTCACGCCCGTTCCAGCCGTGTTTGGGCCATTTTAACAGGCGGGCAATTTATTCAACAATCGTTCCGTTGAAGAACCAGTACTAGACAATTCTTTTTGAAAATTTTACTTTTATGTATTCACATTAACGGAGAATTGATTTCAGATGTTT
Source organism: Saxidomus gigantea (assembly GCA_032359765.1). Lineage (NCBI taxonomy): Eukaryota > Metazoa > Mollusca > Bivalvia > Venerida > Veneridae > Saxidomus > Saxidomus gigantea. Next base: position 18,914 of record JAUMHA010032219.1, read on the forward strand.
ACTGTGCAAAAAAGAGCGCCGGCTGGCAATTTGTAATCAATATTGATTGTTTCAATAAAAGAAAATGGTGAATAATTCGTGAACAATTTTAACACCAAAGTATTGTTTTATTGTCTGAAATAACATGTTGCGATAGGTTTTGCATGAATCATAAATGTTTTTGTGGGGTATATGGTAAAATGAAAAAAATGGCCATATTTATGAAATATCGCTTAAATCATTCAAAATTTGTGGGGAAAATGGGCTCATTTCACAAATCTGATGCTCAAAATAGTGTGGTTTCATTAACAAAAAAGGGGAATGTAGGCAAGTTTTAACAAAATTACAAAATTAATAGACATATCAGATTTTCTGCCATTTTAAAAACCAGTTTTCATTTTGGTTATGACAAACATTATCACTGTTAAGTGATTTTTCTTAGGTTGTGTAAATTCTAAACATATTAATTCGTTAACCTTTTCGAAAAAATAACAGAATAAAAATTTAATTGCAAATATTGATTTATTTTTATTTTTGCATTTTTACAATTTTTTCGTGTCGTTTTTAAGAAAATTACACCACAAGACAATAATCAATGGAAAGGACAATTATAATCTATGCAACTGTTTTTTCCCATAATTTGTTAAATTAAAATATTTGACTTAAAAAATGTTGCGCTTTTAAATGTACTAAGGATATTTCAAAAATTGTAATAAACTGAAAAAAAAATCAAAATTGCAGTATTAAAAGTAGGCAATATAGGAATATTAGAGTGGAAAAAAATTTAACATGTTTTAAAAAGTGTTTTTGACCTCACATTTGGTGACTAAATGGGCAATGTTTGCCATATGCCAAAGTGGAGATAAAAGTACAAAAATAGTCATTTCTCAAAAGCTGTTTAAGAGACTTACTTAATTCAGACTTTATAACATGGAGCACTGTCAGGATATGAAATCACAGTAATGACAAGTTCATGATACAGTTCTTTGTTACACACCTATGCCGTCATATATCAAAACTCGTCGAAATCTAAAAAATACATTTTTGTCAGTTTTTATTGAATGTCTTTCTTATACATTGTATGCACATCAACCCTCATTTTGTGGTTGCATTCTAAAACAAAGGTCTTAATGTTACACTTGGCCCTTTTATAAACGGTAGAAGGTATTATAAAGTAAAACCAAGATGGGTCACAGGTTTCGATAATCTATTATA
>JAUMHA010032330.1:7032-20106 GCA_032359765.1 Saxidomus gigantea
CTAAGTCCATTCAACGGCATAGAATTGCAAAAACCTAATGCAATTGTTATAGTTCTTGATGTTTGACCTGGTATGGCGACCATAATTAAATGTGCCAAATTTCAACGTTAAATATACAGTAGTTTAGCAGGTAGCAAACTTGCTCACTTAAATTCAACCGAGATACGCTTAATACAATGAAACTCTTATTTGAACGAGAAGACCTATGGGAAGTTTCAATTTAATATTTGCACACAAAACTTAATCGAAGTTTTCTGAAAACAAGAAGAGAAGTTTTAACAAATTCATGTAAGATTTAAAGAACTTGTTTATGACAGAAAATTCCTGTGAAAAACGCCATCAACATCAGATTTGGAAATATACCAAGGTATAATTACAACAAAAACGCCGATTTAAAGTTGAATACAGTTCACAACTTTCACAGCTTTCAATTTACAGATGTAGACAATACTGCTATCACATTCCTATCACAAAGCATTGTTGCACTAGCACTTCAACAAAATCAGAGCAATTAAAAGAATAAGTAAAAAACCTGAAAGAGACGTATTCCAGTCGCAGCCTATCTTGGGTATCCTGCTGTTTTGAAGAATGACGAAAGTCTCTTCACATGTGCTCGATTTCAAACAAATTGACATCTGCATATTAATTGCATACTGCTTCTCCGATTCAAAGTTTAGGATTGAATATCTACAAAAGCAATTGACCGGAATATTGAAAGGAATATGGATTTGATTTACGATTTACAACTATACTAGATTAGACCTAATAAAAGATTATATGTGGTGCAAGGCGTAAGTGGACCTTATGTGGGCCATATATTATTAGATAAATGAGCACCTCTTTAACCCTGGTCTAAAATAGTATGAAGCAAGAGTGCTAAGGACCTAGATGCGTCAGATTTTATAAAACAAAACTGTTTTAGAAATATTATATCATTGCTATAAAGCCAAAATATTGATCAAACCGAAATACTGAAATTATTTTAAGGTTGCCATATCAACCAGAATACATGTTAAACCTCATAATGAAAAATGCATTTTCGTACATTTTATATTAAAGTTGCTCGCTCTCAGATTTTGGTGAAAAAAAACAAGGTTCTTTGGATTGTCCGAAATTAACATATTTAAAACGAAACATCAAATAAAAGGGCTCCAGTATGAATTCCTGTAGTATTTCTGTGTTTTTGAAATTATACGCTACACAATTATAATATTAACATATAAGTAGCGGTAAACCAAACCAAGCTCACCATCATTTTTAACATATTTTCTCATTTTGTTCTATAGATTTTACTTGTGTTGTTGATTCTAGCCATTACTTTTAGAATCTATGTTTCAGTATATCAATTTTGTGAAATTTCTTTTTTTTTCACCGGAAACTGTGAGCTTAGCACCTTTAACAGTACTAACAAGGATAATATATTCAATGTTACTTGCTGTCTAACGAATTATGTGAAATAAACGAATAAATCACTCAGTAGGAAATTCCAGTAGGAAATTTAGTGTTTTATCTAAGTGAGTTTTTTGATAGAGGGAATAAAACACTTACCTTATTTGAATGACACCAAATAATGTAAATTCCTCCACTTTCCCCCATTCATATTCCAATATTGAAACTTTCTGTTCAAACTTTTCAATTCCTATCGAAAAAATGTATTGACATGGATCGACATGTAAATATACTTTGAATGACCTCTTTACAAAACCAACATCCACACAACAGTCGACTCCACTGCAATATGATGGGATAGAACAGGATAGAGAATCTGGAAGGCTTGCAAAATCAACATCATACGGACATTCTGTAAGCAAAAAAAGGACAAAGAACATCAATCATCGATATAAAGTATTTTCAAATTAGGTATAAAAGTACTGTACCGGTCAACAATTGTAAATAGTGACTCTTGTTTCGGTTTCATTGAAAAAGCATAACGTTACAATGGCTTAGGACTTAAAGGTATCTGCTTCAATGATATATCAGAATAAGATTGATTATTAAACAACATGCCCTACAGAACATTTAAGTCTCCTGTTTACAAATCGCAATTTTGCAAGACGTGGTACAGACTTACAGTTTTAATTAGACACATTTGCACCATTAAACAAACGTACATAATAACTATATTGCAAAAACAAAAATTGTCATAGACCAGGCGAACCCAAATATTTTACGTAGTGTTGATGAGGGAGTATTGATATGAACAACATTAATACCAATGATAACATAGGCAAAAACGGAATTTTATAAATGCATGACATGTACCTATGTTGAAAAACATACCAGATGTCCATCTTTCATTTGTATCGGTAAATGGGCTGTTTCTTCTATCACACTGTTGTTCAATTAGATATTCAGATATACCGAGCTCATAGAATAGCTTGTCAATTATGTAGTCCTTTAGCGTGTCACCTTCAAACGAATCACCAAGCTTTTCTACCCAGTTTGTCAAATTATAATCTGTCCATTTGTGATTGAATAAATAAAAAGTGTAAAAGATTTTTATAAATACTGCAAACAATGACTTATCAAGTAAATGTTATAAAACAGTTGCCAACATGAAATTAATACATTTTTTTAAGTTTAGACTTTTTAATTTTCGTTGTATGTAGAAGTTACACGTAATTCTAAGTGCTGAGTTCAAAACTATAGCATATGAAATGGGATAGACTTAAGTATCTTCTAGTGATACGACTTCATGTATTGTTTGTTAGAATGAGTTCATAAACGAGTATAGTACAACTAAGACAAGTTGAATAATTCATGGGATAGGACAAATATGCGGGCTGACTCGGATTCGAAACCACGACTCTTACTTACTGAGAGAATGCCCTGCCGACTGAGCTTCACGGTAGATTATACCCTTATCTTCCCTCTTCAAAGACAAGTTCTATTCCATGACAGGAATAACATTCTTTCTTCACTGTAAGCATCCTTCGGAATTCCCGTATATGGAAGCATTTTTTCCCATTTTTTTCCCCGCTGTCCCTTGAAAAAACTACTTGTGTCAGCTACGTCTAAACGTTAAGCTTTCAAAAATAACATAAAATTGTGTACTCACACGACCGTCTACCTCTTCGTTTAAAGAACAAAATAATATCCAAATATATTTCTAATTACCTGGTATGTTGAAATCTATGTTCCAGTTGCACAATGGTTTTGGAATGTAAACGTCTTTTAAGACCTCAGCCGTAAATAAGCAATCGCTTTGCTCGAAGCAAATGCTAATATTCAAGTTAACTACAAACGTTTGTTTGCTTTTAATGTCATCTATGATGTAACTAAAAGTAGAAGCAAGGATCAACTTAATTTTTAATATAGGAAATTAGTTTAAATCATATTTTGTTAAAAGATAAAGTCGTCAGCAATTGAAGCATTCAAAGACCGCAATTTAACAGTTAAAACAAAAAAGATACACAAATACGACCTCGCCACTTACAATAAACGTCTGAATATAAAAAATCCAAAAAAAAATATAACTTTAGAATATAGAATGATGCCGTGAAACCTTACTCAATTATGAAGGCTCCTCCGACGGTGAAACGGCTTGAATGTCCTAGAAAGATCAACGTCGTATGTATTATTTTATGTCAATATATTTTAATGTCTATATCTGCATAAGAATTACTATTGTGTTTTATGTTGAAACATTTCACTAAGTTGTTTTTATTTAAAATTGCCTGAAGACCTTTTTAATGTACATATTTAAGCACAAATGTTAAACTGCTTTGGTATTTACCAATATTTAATAAGTTCCTAATTAATAGTGTCTGCCTCTCGGAAGCGTGATGTGGCACTAAAGGTTGCTTCAACTTGTTTTTTTCTCAAAAATACTTAGTGATTAACTCACCCAATTGATGATCCTGTAGAACAATTTCTTCTTTCAATCGTTCAATGCCTAATGTTAATTTGTTATTACAGCTATCTAAGAGAAACTTGACATAGACAGAAGTGCGTAATGTATCAACTGAGATACAACACTCAATGCCCGTACAATAATCCGCCAGTTGACACACGATGCCCTCAGGAAGTGTTGGCAATGCTACTGGGAGTTGGCATTCTGTTCAAAAACATAAAAAACATCACAAACTAAAAACAAAAAACAGGTGCTTTTAAAATTATTAGACTTAAAATGTATTCAAACAAAGTTTAAACTTGATAATAGTTAATGGTTGATGAGAAGAGATACACAACTTACAGACTTATGTGATTCTTTTTCAAACTTGAATGAAACAATATTATTGGCCTCATGAAACATGTAAATCTATAACCGAAGACTCTGTTCGCGTATGTGTTGCATCGTACCTGATTTCCAACCAACAATGGCATTGGCATACCGATGATCACTGACGTTGCAAGGCGGATCCATTTTAAATCTATCCAGTTTCAACTGGCTAAGAAGTAAGGCAATTACTGCGCTTGGAAGAATATCGTCTTTGGATTGTCCAATATCTTGAAGCCATTTATCCAATGAAAAATCTAAAAATTAATCAAATGAACAATTTACTGTCTGTATCATTAATGATCATACTGCCATGTGGGATGGTGTTCGAATGATAACGTTATTACTAGATGTTACAATAAAACAAAAGTACTATAAAATTAGTTAACTAGGCCTTATCAAAAACGTTACTTTCATTAGTATTAGTATACAGCATAAATACTTATTAAATAAATTGAGACATCCCATAGTGATCATTTTAAACAAATTTTATTGCATTTCACTTTGCATTGATTAAATATTATGTTACAACTAAGCCTAATTCGACAACATACTAGTACCTTTAATACTAAAGTCCATATCTAAATCACACACGGGAATAGGAATAATGGTGTTCTTGTATATTTTGCTTGTTAGTTGACATGCTGAGTTGGAATCCATACACACAGACATCGTTAAATCAACAATGAAATGCTTGTCCGTTTTATCTATTTTGTACCTAAAAGAGAATACATGTTTTCTATTAAATGCAGCACATATTCAACAATCATAAATCTCAATGTGAGATTGAGTTACATATTCACAACAAACATGCAGTAGAATTTATTATATTATCACCAGTTAACATGAAACAAATAAGTGTCAAATGAAAGCAAAACCCAATATTATTCTGATTAAATCTGTGACATGAAACTTCATTTTTTTTTTAAAAACTTTTCGATATACTCCTAATACAATGTACGAGCATAACTTAACCACAACTTAGGCAAAATTTATGTTTAATGATATTAAGTGCGTCACTGACCTTATTTGTATTAATTCTTTGATAGTCTCTTGTCTGTCTTGTCCTAAATTGGGCGAGAAAGAAACGTTTACAATGTAGATCATTAGTCAATAATTTATGTATCGTTATTATAATTATAGAATGAGAGACATATTGTATTAAACAGAAGGATTCTTAAAATTCAACTCCATCGCCTGCAATAAAAAAACACTTAGATATTGATTGACTTACCCCAGTTATAATCAACAAGGTTTACTTCAAATTGTAACTTTTCTAGACTACCGCTGATCTTAAAGTCACAAAATTCGATGTTCATTGTCATATGTAGATTTCTCTTCAGATATTCAACCCAAATACAACAGTCCAAAGCAGTACAAGATGTAGCAACGTAACAAACTGTAGATCTTGGCAGACTGGGAAGATATTGGTTATTGTTACTGCAATCTATATCAAAATAAACAATATGGTGACATAAACGTGTTGAATGCTCTCCGGCATCATTTTACTGTAATCGATCATATTTTACATTGTTTCTTTTTCGAACTTTAAATTATCGTTTCTCCACAGAATATTACCCTTTAATGAAACATAGAAAAAGATATAATATTACATAATGGATTGCCAGCATTCATTACTTTACAAGTAACATCGATGTTCCTACTTTAACCTCGGATCATGATTTTTGATATCAAAAATTAGAAGTATAATTTTAACTATATATTTATGATACCAGCCATTACGGGGATGAGAAAATCCAATTTCTTAACTACGACAATATTTAAATCCTCTTCTGCTACTTCTATAGTTGTATGGCTATTTTAAATTTCATTTGTCAAGTTCCTGGAATTTTAACAGATCAGAAACATTAGAAGTTGTCTCAAACATAAAATCATAAAATAATAATATGCGCTTTGAATGAATCTTTGGGAAATTTGTTTCAAATTAACAAACCACTTTTCCATCCATTAGAATCATTTTGGTAGTTTGCGTTCCTAGAATCACACTGATCGTCGAGGAAGAAAGTGTCAAGTCCAATAACTTCTGATACAAATTTGACTGCATCTCCCCATAGCTGGTCGCCTGGTTTTAATTGACCTAATCCATTGTTTTCAAGCCAGGTCTCGACTGAAAAATCTTAAAACAAGAAAAAAGACTTATGTGTTACAGTACTATATTTATCATTTTATTCGCTTTAATTAAAAAAAGATTATCACAGAGTTATATTAATTCAAATTAAAACATTGAGTGCATATACTTGCAACTTTTCCGTTTCCTATACAATTTAATAAATATATGTTGTGGAAAGTATTAATACTTACTAACAACTTGAATCCCCATTCACCAAATTTAGTGATAAGCAATGTAACATTGTAACACAATTTATTCAAACAAATTTCGTTTTCTTCATTTGTACGTATATTGCTTTTCTTTCAGTACAAGACAGTGAAGTTCAAAGCAGTCTGAAAGATAGCTTAACCCCAAACTGCATGACGGAATGTCGAAAGTATGACCTTCGATCCCTACGTGTGACTTTTACATTACGTTAGCTCAGTTGGAGCATGGGATTTGCACAATATCGATAAGGTGAACATCTGATCAAGTTTTCTTGAAACCATTCTCATGAAATTTTACCCCACAACCCTGACCTTCACATAGTGAAGTCAGGACAAATATTTTGCACATCATGAATATTTTACATGACAATCTTTTAAAATATTAGGTAGTGTGAAGAGAAATAACGTGGATAAGAAAAATAATGACCATTAAGTGTGGCATTGACCTTGTGCCGGCGAGGTTGGAAGAGTGATTACATGTATGTACTTTATCTTGAGGAGATAAACATTTGACCAAAATTTCATGAATAGTTTTCAAGGGGTTAAGGAAATATGGAGAGGACACGAAAAGAAAATGACCCTTAATTGTAACATTGACCTTTAGCGGTCGAGGTTGGATCATAGCTTTTTTACGTTGTGTTGATGAGATAAGCATTTGATCCACGTTGGTTTCGTTTTGCGGTAGGGCATGAAAAGTTGAGAGCACAAAGACAAGAAAAAGTAACCACTTACTTTTGAAGTTAACATCCATGTCACAACCGAGCTGGGGGACTTCTGTGCCGTCCATTAGATATTTTTCAAATATACAGCGGCCATCATTTTCAAGACATACAGAGAGTTTAAACGTTACAATAAATACTTTTTCGTCTTTTGGCTTTTTTATTGAAAAGCTGAAATGAAATAAACAATATCTATATTTACTTTATGCACAGACAAAAAAAAGTCAGATAAAAAGAACAAATACGTAATGGACAAATATTGTGTAGCTGTACACATGTACTTAAATGTGAAATAAAGATGTAAATAAAGCTGTAGAATGTCTAATTATCGTTTGCACCAATTTGTGCATTCAAAGTTATAAATTGGAACTTTAGTAATTGTCCGATACATACCTAAGGGTGAAGAAATCTTTAATAGTCACAGTTTCTGTTTTACCTGCGTGAAAAGAATACGATTCACCCTTACATTGATACAAACTTAAAAGTTTTACACATGCGCCTATTCACGTCTGTCATTTAATAGAAAATATCATGTGCTAAACTGCGATCGAGGTGGTGACTGAAAAAAATGTAACTGTAAACCGTAAACGTTAGCTCTGTTGGAATAGTTGCTGGCGGGGGATCTGCTTGATATATATCTTTTAGCGGACAATGCGTTATGAGCCACCATGACGTCATTTTGAATTGTCACTTGTTGGTTTGCGCATACAACGTTTTTTATTGCAGACTTTACAACGATTTGTATCCTTCTTTTGTGTAACATTGCGTGTACTAAGTGTCTCAAATCATATTAGAATGATTCATGATAATTATGTAAGAGAGAGACTCAAGAATGATACGGAATAATATTCATCTTAGCCAAGCATTTATCAGATATTAGAATTTCACACTTTTCCTCTCACAAGGCAAAATAGAGATATTTGAAGGGAATACAAAGTTATGTCTTATTGACCATTTTGAATTTCCTACACTTTCTTAAAACAGTTTAAGTAGCTGGATGACAACTTTTTCAGACATTTTAAATATATACAAAACACTAACCCCACTCATAATTAAATAGAGAAAAGTTGAATGTTTGAGCCTCTATGCCTCCCGAGATGATGTAGTTGCACATGTTTATATCGAAAAACGCCCGGATTGAAAGTCCGATGTTTTCTACATCAAGACAACAGTCGATTGCTGTGCAATAATCTGGAACGCTGCACGACACTACATCCGGTAATGATCCAAGATTCACAAAACTCACGGGACACACTACAATCAAAAAATAAAATCTATATCAAAACGTTTCAGAAGACATTTAAATGAAAGTAGATGTGTCTTTAAGACTGCAAAATTAATTTGATAATCGTCCGTCCTGGAGTCCTGAAATACGAGGACGATTTCGAGTGTCGCAGTGGTGTAAAGGTAAGGATTTATCTTTGGCACCCTGTGACTGATCTTTTTCGTTCTTGACAAGTTATTAAAATATCATATCATGATTAACTGGTGGTAAAGAACCAGTGCGCATAAGCGTGTTTATGAAGAGTGTTAGAGCTCAACACTTCATAATGGCAATAGATGACTTAAATATCATGTGCATGACTGGAATATAGAATTAAACTTACAGTTGCTCCAGCCGCTTAATGATGGCATATAAGGACTCCTTTTGCGATCGCAAGACGGTGATAAAAGGAAGTCGCTAATTTCAAGAAAGTCAATGAGTGCCTCTCGACCAACATCAGATAGTTGTTCATTAATATCTTCTCCTTTGTTTGCAAGCCATTCCTCATATGAAAATTCTACAAGACATGCATTTTTTTTCAATTATCCATTGGGGGATCAAACGTTCTAACAATGCGTTTCAGAACGAACTCACCAGCATTGCTTAGGCCGTAAATATACAATTATGTTTTTGAATGCTAAAATTTATTTTGTGAAAAGAAAGTTTGACAGTTTGATATATGTAAGAGGGTACTAATGAAATGTAAAACTATATGAGATAATGAATTCGCATTTCACCTGTTAGATTATTCCAGGCTGACAAACTGCATGCAGGTATTTTTTCCTTTTCCATTAATGCTATTCCCCCATTTGGAATACAAAAGAGACTGTCATCTATTGGAATACATACATCCATCCGAAAGTCAATGATGAAACCATCTTCGTATTTGTCGATGATATATCTGTCAGTAATTTATATTTAAATATAATTATACATGTATATACTTTTACTAACTAGTGATTTTATAATAAGAGATGATCATGAACATGTTTTAATCAGATATTTTTAATCAAGACAAACATGTTTAAAGACAATAAACCTAGTCAAAACTGTATTAGAAAACTATGTCTCACATCTAGTGATTTACGTAAGCAAAAATAGTTTTTACAGGTTGAGCTCAATGCTCGGACATGGCTTAACGCGTGTATCGTATACATAGATAATTGACATGTCTCCTAGAAAAGGTTTTATCCTTATTAAGATGTTACGATAAGAAAATAAAGTGGTTACTTTAGTAGAACTGGTGGGTCAGCACCTTTACCAACGGTTAAAGAAGCTTCCTTGCCTAAAAATAAAGAGAGAGAATATCGGAAATTAACAGCTTTAAATGTATCAATAATTATCCAAAGGCGAAGCTTAATGTTCTGATAAAGTGAAACGACAATGACAGGCATTTAACGTTCATCATTTTATAACCAAGATCATCTGTTGACAGCACAAACGCCTATATGCACCAGGCAAAATAAACACAAGTAGCCGGACACAGGTCTGAATTTAGCATATACACAATCATTTTTAACGCAGCAATATGTATCTTCACTAGTTTATAATTAAAATACGTCTCCGTAATCAATATGAATAGATATGCATTATATTTGCTAAGTTTTTGTCACACAAACTAATTGGAGAAGAGTACCACAGGTCATGGCAATCATGTTAAACATAAACGTAATGCAATATATTGATATACTTACCCCATTCGTAATGTAATAATTGTTCTTGGAACTTTGTTTCACCTATTCCGACATCAACGCTAAATTCGCAAGGATCAACTTTGAACCATATAGGAAATGCAACGTCTACGCGGATGGTTGAAATAGGTATGGTAAATGCAAACGCAGCACAACAATACAGTCCAAAGCAGTTATCAGCTAATTCACACTGAAGAATATCCTTCACGGATTCAGGAATAAATGCGGAGGCATTTATCGAAGAAGGACAATCTGTAGAAAATAGGTGCGCAAACGCTAATTTTAAGGACTTGATTGTCTGTTTGCACGTGTACTTAACCATACATTTCATAAGATACATCTAAGGAGATATACAAGTGTAAGTCAGGTGAATGATAAAACTGACCATAAATATTTTCGATTGTACAATTTTATAATGAATTTCCCGTTAATTTGCATGCTACAGCTTTACAAATACTGGTTTTCCTCTGTTGCTTTTTCATCAAAATTGTATAGTTACATACATGTTTATAGACAATAAACTAAATTATTCAACTTCACACATACACATCTAATGGAAGTATATATGTATAGTCAGTACAATTTTCGGGCAACTAGTTAAATGCATGAAAAAAAAACAACGATCGACTTCAGTATCAAGAAACTGTCATCTATTAAGAAACTGTCATCTGTTTTAGCACGTTACTTAGTCAATGGAAAGAACATGATAGCAGAACTATTCAACCCTTTGCTTAGGGATAATCGGTATTGCTTATATCTAATTTACTACGTTTTATTATCAGTCATTAAGATACCTATTGGTTTTGATGGAAGAACGCATTTATCTTCTTTGATAATGCCCTGGATTCCTAATTGTTTTAAAAGAAGATCAAAGACTTCTCTGTTCAGTTGTCCTCCAAGGGCGTCTGCAAGCTCATTAAGCCCCCCTAAATTTTTAGATAAAAGGTTATAAATACAATTTATCTACAGCAAGTATTGGTAAATATGCAGGTACATGTATAAGATACCTGTGTACATATTTTTCTTTTATTTGCATGAACAGTTCAAATTGAACACGTTGATAACTAGCACATTTCTTTCAAATGTGAATAATTAAATTGTACGAAAAAGTAATGTCAAATTAATGAATTATTGAAATAAAAATAGTATATTAAATGGGAAAGATTTCTATTTAATCCTAAATTCATATATTTCACCTTTAACATTTTCTACCTTCAAGTGAAAAGTTTCCATTGCACACAGGTATTGGAATTTCAAAAGCGTTCAAAATTTTCTGATCGATCAAGTCACATCTAAAGCCTAGGTCAATGATGAATTGTTTTCTTTTTTCATCTTTGTCTATTTCAAATCTGAAACAGAATGAATAAAGCGTCATCTCATTTGAAAGAAAATGTAAATGTAATCCGAAAATATTTGATATACTGTATACAAAATGAAACATAAGTTGCACTTGTTTTTTTATATTTATGGTTGTTTAACATAGTTTCCAATTCGTGGGATCATTTATCAATCAATTCGTTACACAATTGAAAAGTAAATCATTTAGGTTTATCACTTTGAAATTACGTTTAATTTGTTACTGATGGTTGTAATGTCAGATCTGAATACAAGGATCCTTAAGGCAGAACACGTAAAGAAAGAGAAACTCCTTCTGAAGCCCGCGCTTGGGGTAAGTAAGTTGACATATATATTCAGTTGTTAAGCAATTTTTGGCATATTAATTCTAGCTTTTGTGGGCACATGTATTAAGTCACGACAGTTGTTTAGCATTTCCATGTATATATGTTTTGGCCTTTCGGGGAACATATTATCAGTAATTCTAGAGCGAATATCTATTGTGTGTTCTAGGGTTTTCGGATATGATTGCATAAATATGTATTAATTTGACGTTATTCTTATTATACCATTTTAATCGTTGAGGGTTTCATTCACAACAATTTCAAATTTATGGGTAATCAGCTGCGTTTGTTTTTTTTTAAATACATGTATTATGTTTAATTTTAAGTTTTGAGTTCATGTACTTATGTAAGAATTAAACTCGATGGGTCCGGAGAGAATTCAGATTGGCATGCTACAAACCGGTATAGAACCATCATTATAACAATTCGTTCTGAGGATGTAATCCGTGGAGGTAATCTTGGAATGATAATGTATTTATTTGTTATAGCCTTTCTGCCGTGTGAACAAAACTGTGTATGTGATGCTCTTTATATTTTGCATTTGGCAAAAACGTTGCATTTATATTGTGAAGTGTGAACTTTAATTAAATTAAATTCAATTCAATATACTTTATTTAAAGACGGTTACACAATAAACAGATACAGCAATTTTTATCTCACTTGCGGCCGTCAACACTATGATTAAAGAATGCATTTACACACAATCAAGCATTCTTAACACATATTGTATCAGTTGTTTGGAAAAAGCGTTGTTTTCTGCCAATATTACATTACATCGTAATCTTCTTCAGCTAGTTACATTACCGAGTTATAGAAATACGCATCCGTGCAATTTTTGTATTTACTGCATAACATTATTAACAAAGTCCATTCAATTACCGGTAATAAGAAAACTTACTACTGACAAAAACAGCTACGCTTAATAAGATATATTGACATGTTACGGACGGGCTGACAATTTCAACTATATCATGCGATTTGAACTATTTCAGAGGAGGATACCTAAATGTGTTGGTAACACGTATCGTCCAACCCTTTTGCTTTATATGAATTTACACAAACTGTCATTTTAATATTGTATTTGTTGCAATAAAATATGGTTTAACTAAAGTATACCACGATCGTAAATCACCCAATTTTCTTTTTTAAATTTGAAATAGAAATT
>JAUMHA010032441.1:0-18820 GCA_032359765.1 Saxidomus gigantea
TGTGGGGCTCGTTTTGGGGAGGCTGCGTTTTTGGTACGTGGCATTCCCTGTTTGATATTATTTTTGTTTTTATTACAAATCATAATGAATAATTTCCGCCCATCACCAGTACATTAACCCCTTTTATTAGGCCTAGCGTTACTGGTCATGGTAGTATTTATTTAATTGTAACATTTTAATTTATTTAAGATTTTAATGATTCTTCAAGTGTATAAAAGCAAAAATGGAGATATGAAGTGAAAACTGACTTGAACATTAAACATTTCCGAGATTTGTAAATTTAAACATTTTTTTTATTAAATCAAATGTACAAGTGTTTAGTTAATAGTTAATACAATGTCATGTACTTTCCAGGCACACCAGCTGACATGTTGATGATCATATAAATCATAAAGAAGAACATGACTGTTGTTGTTGTTGTTGTTGTTGTTGAAGATTCCCTTATAATTATCACTTATTGTACTTAAATTCAAAGTCTTGTGTGATACAGAGCACTGCCATGCACGTATCAGTAACTACTTGAAGTATTAATTTAAAACTTTGCTGTAGTGTTCAGGGTTACTCTTGACTTATTATCTTGCTCTTTATGGTCCTTCTTTGCACTTTGATGATACACAGATTCTTGTCTTTGCCTTTTACTGGCCAAACTTTATTGGTAAACACTGAGAAAAATTGAGCACGCTGTCTTATGGACAGCTCTTGTTATGCATTAAAATAAGTTATGCTAATTATAAACAATTATAGCAGGATGTTACTTTGTTATTTGTATGGGGTTGGTCCAGATACAATGAGTGTCACTGGCACTACATACATTACTGGTTCATTTACAACAGAACATGCAGCCCCGGGTTAATGACTTCATCCGCAAGATAACTAATAGTATTAATGTCAGTAATGGAGTCGGAGATCATTATTATCTGGTGAATTTTGGTTTACTAGTCCAGTGTGTTATATGATTGAATTATCGATAAAAATATAATGATCAGTTAAAAGAAGTGTGATTTTAAAGTGAACATGAATATGAAGTTTAGTTTTACAGTGTGGTGTCAATTATCAGTACAATTACCAGGGTAAGTGATGTATACACCTGGAAAATGTTAATACCATCATACCTTGAAATTAACTGATTTTGTTACAAGAGAAGAGTAGGTAAATGTGTTGATAAGAATTATAGGCCTACAGAATTGCAATACTGTATAGATTCTTTTACTGAAATATTTTGGTGGCGCAGTGGTTTACGCTCTGAAAAACCAAGCTGGAGGTCCCTGGTATGAATACCGTCCAGGGCACTAGAAGTTTCAATGTTTGATACCATATAGAGATGAACTGGTTCGAAATCGCGTGTATCAGTACAATACACCGGACACATAAAAAAGCAAAGAGTCTATTTGTAAAAGAGGTATGATTTAGTACCAAGATTCATTTGCATCTGTCTTTTAAACCTGAATCTAAGGGGAGTCTTTGCAGTTCATGTACACGCAGGACCTGGATCATATAGTAATGTAGGGACTCTGCTCGGGGAAAATCCTAGGGTTGACCGGTGACTATAAAACAATCTAAATGAAGTTTAACTTTATCAGATTTCATTTATTTCCAAAATTACATTCCAACACAAGCGGCTGCTTTTCCTATTTAAACATAAAGGGAAACGCCTGTATTTTAGTTAACGATAAAAATTCATCACGTTTTTCAAGGACAACGTGCGGTAAATGAAGTAACGATGTGACGTATGTAAACAAATGCGTCTAATCGTATTTCATGTTTCAAGGATACAATGAAGTTATTAATACTGCGGGTTAAATAAAGTTCAGGATAGTTTTTAAAGAAAGTCGTTTGGATGCGAAAAATACTATGCATCCAAGCTTCTGACTATATTATATTCAACGATAAAATACAGGGAGACATTTATTATGTCTTGATTAAAGCGAAGCAAATTTAGAACTGTAAGCAACTTGCTATATGTTACTTTTTTCTTTCGGATAGTAGACCCATTGATAGCCATGAGAGGTACCGGTTTATTGCAGAAATAGTTTGCGAGATTCTGGTCATTCACTTATGTCTCAAATGTGTTTTTGCATTAAAATGTTTGTAGATTATCAGTTAAATCAGGAATGTTATATACTGTATCCTGTGTTATGGGGAATATTTGCAGTGAGTTCCAGATAAAGCTAAGTGACTAAGGTGCATGGCAATAAAGTGATTACTGACTGAAGTTATTTAGCAAAATGTGACACAATATTATTGTTTATACTTTACATCATAATCACAGTGAAAGTGCTAAATAATTTCCATCACTAGTATAGCTCCTCAACCCCCTTTATAGACCTAGCCAAACTGGTCTTTGTAACCTTTTAATTTATTTAAGATTTTGGTGATACTTCAAGTGTATAATACCAAAAATGGAGATATGAAGGGTAAACTGACCAAAGACCTATAAACTAAAGTTAGTATAGGTCTTTGAACTGTCTTAAAAATTAAACATTTCCAAAATTTGTAAATTTTAAACATTTTTTTTTATTTCATCAAATGTACAAGTGTGACCAGTCATTTTCTTAGTAAGAACATTTCCGAAACGATGGTCACTATTTCGACCGAATATATTAGACGGTAAAGCTTTGAGAATGATGTAAACGAATGATGAAAGCTTTAATGAATATGCCCTAAATTGGCAAGGAATATATATATGCGCATGTGAAATGTCGTTTTCTCGCTTCATGCGGCGCATGCACAAATTTAAATTCACGTTTCACGGTACGCATGCGCAAAAGGGAATTCTCGTTTAACGGTTACACGGTTAAACGATTACCGCATGGTAAACGAACGAAAAACGTTTTATTTCCCGAAAACGCGGAAGTGAAACGCTGGCGGTACTGTATGTTCATTTTGATAAGTGTGCCTGAAAATAACTTTGCAAGCATAAAATAAAATAAATACATAATTAATTTTACCATCTCAGGACTTTGAAACAAATGGTATGGTACATATGGTATGCTACTATGAAAAGTGATAAACAAATCAACATAAGTATATAATTAACAGCTATGAATGTTTTTCTACATGTTTGATGCCACTTAGTTGTCATGTGCATACCTTAAATAATCCAACAGATTGCATTCCAGAGGACTGGGTTGCTTTTGTTCTGTACCACTTAGATGTCATAACTTGAAGTAACAGTCTTCTGCTCAAGATCATACTTTATCATGTAAAAGTGGATGTAACTAATAACTCCATTGTTCACCAAGGGTATTGTCCCAATATGTCAGGTAAAACATCTGTTTTCCTGAAAAATATAAATATAGATTAATATAGTATTTAATAAAGACAGTTGAATTAATGGAAGAAAAATATATGTTTCTTTTGAAAATTGTGCCATTTTTGTATAGATTCATGTAATATAATAATAATAATACATATGAATAAGAAACAATACTTAACTTATTGAATGAAAATGAATCTTACATGATACATGTATCATATATTATATAATAAATCTGGTTGAACTTTTTATGTAGTATTAGCAAGGATAATTAAGTGAAGGTTATAAAAATGTTTGCCTAAACATGCTAAAGAAACAAATGTGTAAAGAAAGGGATGAAGTACATTGAATGGCTGCTAAATACATTGATATTGGAAATAACTGCTCTATATATAGTGTCTAAATTTGTATTTTGGAGTAGATTGAAGTCACCACATGGTCCAGAATACATGTGTCAGGTTGATTATTTTATTACTTTTGCACTTTTGACTGACACAGTTCAGAGTTGGCTTTTAACTTTAACCTAAACATGTTAAAGGCAAATAGCTGCCGAGACGGAGTCCGAGTGCAAGTGAATTGATATCAATATGCCCTTAAAAATGTTAGTCTTGAAGTGATAATGTGTCCGTTTAGCAAATTAATGGTTCATTGTTTGAATCCTGCATAGCACAAATATTTTTTTCTATCTTACAAAAAGCACCAAAATCATGTAAGTAAATAACCAATGTAAATTATGTATGCTGTACGACCACAGTTAGATATCCTCCTACGGTAGGGATGTCATTTATTAAAAATGTTGTATCGATATATCGATTTAGAAATCTCGACGATACAGCGATATATCGATACACGGGCGTAAAAAAATCACTTACTACATATTCTACCAAATCTCTTAACTTTATTTGTACTAAACATATGGTTCTGGTCTATAATATATAGCAACCCTTGCAGTGCCGAGATATTTTTGCCTATGAAACCACAGTAGACCCAGATCAACTGGTACACAACCACACTGGCTGATCCGCATCTACACTGTGTTCGCTAGTGTTTGATCGTTGATATATCGATATGGTTTGAATCGATAACATCCCTATCCTACGGTTCTTGAAAAGTTATATAAAAGAGGCATACAATATGTGTGTTATTTGGTAATGATACCGCAATATTTATTCCATGCTTACCAGCTAGCTTTTGTGAGTAATTTGTGGCGAAACTAAGCAAAGTACTGGTTCTGAGTGACAAAGGACTTTTCATGTTTAAAAATACAGGGCAATAAATACTAAAAATCTGATTTAAATCTACACTGCATCATTTTGAATGTTCCACCATTATCTAGTAAACAAGCGGATTAAAATTACTTCCGGGTTAACACCACAATTCAATATCTCGAAAGAAAGGCCTACTCACTGTTAAAACTATAGATTAACAACTTACCCTGAAATTTTATATCCAGAAGTTATCAACTAAGAACATCTCGACGTTACAGCTTCAAGTTAGATACAAATTTACGCTGAACTTTTTATCCGGAAACGATGGTTTTACAAAGGGGAATAATTCCAATTGATTTTTTCTAAGGGAATTGTCTAAATTCCGTACTTACCCTCTTATCATTCAACGACTGAATGGAGATCAGATACAGTTGCCTTGACATCATAGAAATACTGCCCATAATTTT
This sequence comes from Saxidomus gigantea, assembly GCA_032359765.1. Taxonomy (NCBI): domain Eukaryota; kingdom Metazoa; phylum Mollusca; class Bivalvia; order Venerida; family Veneridae; genus Saxidomus; species Saxidomus gigantea. The sequence goes on from JAUMHA010032441.1 coordinate 4,932, forward strand.
CATGAAATCAGATAATACGGGTAACGTGTAAACTGGACGTTAGTAGAGCGCATATTTCCGCGCACTTTGTAGCGCGATTGTGACGTTACGTCATTACCTCAATACACAGGATTTTCGCATTCCACGACACATTTATTTCATGAATATTTTCAAGATTAGTTTAAATATCTTTATTCATACAATGTAAATGAAGGGAACAGCTTTTGTTTTTAAACTTATTTTAGTGTATTAAATTGCATGGTGCAAATATTGATACCTATCTTATTATTTTATGTCAACATTTTACATAATTATTGCCCTTTGATGTTACACTGAGCTCGATTTATGGCAAAATAAGGGTGTAGGTGCAGTAAGTGAATGTTCAGCCAGTCTTGATGACTCATAGTCAATCAGTTGTTCTATAATGTAATGTTAAGTCAGACTCAGTCATTCATAGTCAATAAGTGGTTCAGCGAGTGAATTAAGAGTTAGATTTGGTAACTCATAGTCAATCAGTTGTTCCGTAAAGGGAATGTTCAGTCATACCTGATGACTGATAATCAATAAGAAGCTTAGTCAGGGAATATTCAGTCAGTATTGGTCATTCATAATCACTAGTCAAGTAAGGGATGTTCAGTTATTCTTTGTCACTCACGGTCAATAATTAAGAAAGGGAATAGTAAGGTCAGACTTAGTCACACAAGGTCAATCACTTGTCCTGTAAAGGAATATGTTCAGTCACATTTGATGACTCACAGTCAATCTGTTTGTTACATTTGGTCAACACTAGTCCAGAAAGTCATGTTCAGTCAGACCTGGTCAGTATCAGGCAATCAGTATTTCAGTATGGGCATGATCAGTCACATTTAAGGACAGATAGAAAATCAGTAGTTCAGTACGGAAATATTCAGTCAAACTTGGTCGCTTATAGTAAATCACTTGTCCATTAAGGGATGATCAGTTCGATGATGAATCAATCAATTGTAAAGTTAGGGAATGTTCAGTCACAATTTGGTGACTCAAAGGCAATCTATATACATTGTAATTTAGTAAGTGAATGTTCAGTGATTCCACAGAAGTTTAGTAAGGGAATTATGAGTCAACATTTGTAACTCATAGTCAATCAGTGGGTCATTAAGGGAATGTTAAGTCAGACCCGATGACTGATAATCAGTAAGAAGTTCAGAAAGGGCAAGTTCATTAAAATCTGATTATTGATAGCCATTAAATGGTTCAGTAGGGGAACGTTCTGTCAGACTTGGTCACTCATAGTCAATTTGTCTGTTAGGGAATCAAGAGTCAGATGTGGTCACTCATAGTCAATCAGTGGTTCAGCTAGGGAAGGTTCAGTAAGACTTGATGTCATATAGTCAATCAGAAGATCATTAAGGTAATGTTCAGTCAGACTTGATAAATGATAGTCAAACAATTATTCAGCAAGGGTTTGTTCAGTCAGACCTGAAGAATGATAGTCAATCAGTTGTTCAGTAATGGAATGTTCGGTCAGACTGGGTCACTCATAGTCAATCAGTAGTTCAGTAAGGAAGAGTTAAGTCAGACTTGATGACTGGCGTAGGAAAGAGTTAAGTCAGACTAAGTCTTGATGACTCAAACTCAATAAGTGGTTCAGTAAGGGAATGTTCATTAGACCTAATTACTGATAGTCACGTAAAATAGGGAATGTTCAGTCATATTTGGTCATCCATAGTCAATCAGTAGTCCAGTAAGGGAATCAAAAGTCAGATTTGGTCACTCATAGTCAATCAGTTGTTTAGTCAGGCAATGTTCAATCAAACGTGATGAATGATAGTCAATAACTTGACCCGTAAGGGAATGTTTGATAAAAATTGATGACTGAACGCCAATCAAAATTTCAGCAAGAGAGTCTTCAGAAAGACCAAAGAACTGAAATTAAATCAGTGGTTCAGTTACGGAATGTTCAGTAAGATGTGATGACTGTTAGTCAATCAGTAAGTAAAGAAGGGAATGTTCAGCCAGTCTTGATGACTCATAATCCATCAAGTAGTTCCATTAGGGAATATTTAGTCAGACTCGGTCACTCAAAGCCAATAAGTGGGAATCAAGAATCAAGTTTTGGTCGTTCGTAGTCAATCAGTTGTTTCGTTAGAGAGAAGATGTTCAGTGAGACCTGATGATAATCAATCAGTAATGAAGTCAGGAATGTTCAGTCAGAATTAGGCATTTAAAGTCCATCACTAGTCCAGTAAAGGATGTTTAGTCAGACTTTCTCACTCACAGTCAATCAATACTTTAGTAAGGGTGTGTTAAGTCCTATCTGGTGACTCAAAGTCAATGACTTAAGTAAAGTGAAGGAATGTGCAGTTACATTGGTTGACTCAAAGTTGATCAGTAGGTAAGTTGGATAATTCTCAGTCACATTCTGTGACTTATATTCATTCAGAAGCTCCGTAAAAAATGTTCAATCAGACCTAGTCAATCACAGTTTGTAACATTTGATGACTCAAAGTTATTATGTATAATTCAGTAAGGGAATGTTCAGTCACATGTCGTGACTCATAGGTCATCAGTGGTTACGTAAGATAATTATGAGTCACATTTCGTGCTTCATAGTCAATCAGTAGCTCAGTAGAAGAATATTCAGTCACATTTGGTTCTCTAAGTCAATATGCATAGTTCAGCGAGGGAATTCTCAGTCACACTAAGTGGCTCAATGTCAATCATTAGTTCAGTAAGGGAATGTTTTATCACATTTTGTGACGAATAGCGAATCAGTACTTCAGCAAGATGGTTCAGTAATGAATGTTCGGTCACATTTGATGGTTCATAATCCATCAGTGATTCAGTAAAGGGATGTTTGATTACATTTTGCGACTCATTATCAATCAGTAGTTCAATGAGGGTATTCTCAGTACTCCAGAACGGGAAGAGTTCAGTTAGAGTAATCACTCATAGTCAATAAATAGTTCAGTAAGGGAATGTTCAGTCGCATTTGATGACTCTGATTCAATGAGTACTTCTGTAAGCGAATGTTCAGTTAGATTGTTCTTCACTCATAGTCAGTGTTTTGGTAAGGGAATTTTCAGTCAGACTTGGTCACTCATAGTCAATCAGTAGTCCAGTAAGTTCTTACATCATTCAGCCATAATAAGTCAATCAGTCAATCAGTTTGGTGAAAACTCCCTAATTCTACAAATTGTTTAATCTTATCAATTGTCCACCAAATCAATACTATTTCTCTAACAAAGATTACTATTTGCATGAAACACAAGTACTACCAGTTATCAAGTATATTCTTAGGAAAAGATGGATATGTACAGCAAAATTCATGGCAGAACACGTGAATTATAATTCAACATTACTACATCTGCATCCTCTATCCCAGTTAATTTATCTATCATTTCATCTATAATATAAATTAAATTGTATACAAGGTTGGTACATTATCTATAAACTGACAGGCTTTCCACAATCTCTCATGTGAGCTGTTGTGAATATAAAGAACGCATACTGATGCTCAAAATAAGATGAGAATCGGAATCAAGTTACATTGTCTACACATCTCTCAAGCATACACTACGTGATTAACAGCTAAATTGCTATAATAATTGGATGAATAAGACAATATTTATTCTAAATCAATAGATGGTTGATAGGTCTCTGATGAAACGGGTTTAAAAAACAGTTGGATATAAATTACAATTGAAACGTTAAGTCAAAATGCTGAAAGAGGTCCGAAAAAGATCAGAAAGATGTATACATTTTCCCTTTTTATGTGACACTAGGATGTTTTGGTAAAACAAAATGCATTTATGTAGTGGATGAGGTTGTGGCTAAATACTATTCCCTGTCATAAATAAATCGCTAGCTGGGTTCCGGTCAAGGTTAGCGTAAGGGTAAGGGTGAGGGTATGACGATTTCAACCAATCACAGAGAACTGTGAATGTCATGTGATCACAAGTGCGCATTCTGCTCCATATCCCATTCTCATTTTCGTGAACATGTTTATACCCTAGTAATAACTCCTTTTAACGTCCGCTAATTTTGGCATCTACAATTGTGAAAAATGTACATTTTTGTTTGTCCCTAAATCTAACCCCTAACCCTAACCCATAGCCGTGGTCTTATAATATAGCTATGACATGCACAAACATATACTAATATAAAATCTAAAAGCACCATTTGGAAAATACAGCATTAAAACATCAAGATTGCTGTAAAGAAATAACGATTTATTTTGGATCTTTGGCATACGATCAATAGTCCAACATCTCCTTTGACCTCATTCCTTGTCCTTTTATCATGATTGTGGTCTTAACAAGTAGCTATTACTTACACCTATAAAGACCTGTGTCATAAATAATAATAATCACACCATGGGGACAATACCGCTTATGATTATTGTCTTCACCTCCGTACACATGTATCATATATTATAGGGCTTATAATAGCATAACAACGCTGCACATGCGGTAAGAAAATGTCGATTGTCTTAGAAATTATGCAAATGACAAAGGTTGAACTTGTCCTTTTACCTCATTTATTATGATACGTGCTAAGATGTTTCCCGGGACCTTTGAACAACCATTGTAACTTAATCCATTATTTCATAAATTATCACATTAATTGCAAGCTGCTTCATAGAACCTATTTATTATCTGGCAATGATACTTGTCAAATGCATTTTTAATATATACATCTAATTACATGCAAGGTGGTATGTACTGAGCTTTGTGTTTTATGACCAGCACTGGGATATCTAACACATGCTAAATGGCTAAAGAAGTTAATTTAGGGTCACATAACATCATGAATACTTCTTCAATGATTCATTATTTTATGGCAATTATAGAACCGGACACACTCCTGCTAGGTTCTGATTTTATTTGTCCAGCCATTTGAGTCAAAGAAGACAACATTGTGAAGATGTTGTTAAATGTCGAGAAAAGACATGCGGAAATGCCTCTAAGGACTGACTCTTAGGACTGGTACAAGTCTAAGATACGTTTTGAAGACCTTCATTACTATTGTGCCGTCGAATGTTTATATTTTCCGTTTCACTATAATAACACTTTTACTCATTTAATAAATGTTACCAAATGAATTAATTGTGTATTTCAGTGACAGATGAAGTTCATTTTTGAAACATATAATGCCTCGACCACAACGTTATCGAAACAGGTTGCTGACGTCAATTGTTTTGTTCCTTTTGACATGTATGTATTCACCCTATGAGATGTATGTCTTCTGTATGACTAACAACCGACAAATCACATTGCACAAATATAGCACGTCAGTAGATAGATGTATACAAAGTAATAGAAAGTTATATATGAAAAAGATTTCCAGAATGACACTTTTACCAATAACACTATTTTTATGTAGGTTTGAGAAAGGTTGCCACAGCTACCTACATTTTTCTCTCGAAGTCAAACGCTTTTTTCCAATGATTTTATTACATCTGTCACAATATGTACCGTTTAAGTCACCGTCAACAATCGATGTTTTTCTGAGTGTTTTAATGTGAAAAAATTGTTTGAAAAGTTTTGTTTCAATAAACTTCTTCTCAATGTTGGTAATATTATATACTTCACATTTATGTCTTGTCGTCACTGCTTGTGGCGTGTGTTGCCATTTCGCTTCGAACCGTTCTCGGAATGTTCTGGACATTTGCATTCCACAGCATTGCCGTAATATATCCCAATATCGCAAGTATATCTCTATATCTTGCATTTCCTTGTCTGTGACTCCAAATATCGGCTGGTATTTATAAGCAATTAAATGACCAATCTTTAAGACAGTGTCGTAAGGTGCAACATAAGGAATTCTTATGTTGTGACTCTTTATCATTGAAATTTTCTTTTCTGTTTTAGAATGTCTGCCTGAAGTTAAAAAGACCCATGAATTATGTGGCAATAACTTAAGAAAATAGTCTAAACTGTGCGTTTTTATGACGATAAAGTCGCAGTTTTTATTTATTTTCAAACTGCAACAAACAGATTGATTTGAATGTTGGTGGATTATGACAACTAAGATGCATATGATTTGGAACTGTAATGTCGTGGCTGTCCTTGGCTTGCCGTGTTGTAAGATCATCTTCGGTATTCTATGATGAAAGACGTTTGACTGAAATGTATAACGTCACCAATAACCAAGAAAATGTGTACACTATAAATCACGACAAATTACATTTGTAAAGCAAAAATCCTAAACCCGCACCAACGATGAGATCGCTCTCTTTCATGCACAACATTATTTGACAGTTTAACGAAATCAACGGAAAAAAGACGATATGGACACAACATTAGTTGCCAAGAATGTTTTACTATTTAGTGAAAACCTTACACTTTAAAACTTAAGTATTAATTGATGTATATATTATCTGTGTTTATACAACTTATCGTGAATTTCTTTATGATATACCTAATGTAACAGCATATTTACTGTATCACGTTACAGGGGATTTAGAGGAGATTTTAACACAGTTATAGTTGTCCTGAATTTTTTTTTACCATAATTATACCCTATGTATTTGTTTTGATTATCTAAACATACATATCAAGACAGATCAAGAATGTTGGCTTCGTGATCTTTTGATTAAACATAATGGTTCGTTTCATAGAGGATGATTACAAAAACAATTTAAATGTTTGTTTAACGAATGTCCTATAGATCATGCTATTTTGAAGATGATCACTACGACATAAGATGGAATATTAGAGACATTACATGGCGTCAATCCAAATACATCATTTCTGGTGGTAAGTACCCCCACCTGTCACGCGGGAGACAGTGGAGCCACTGCTATAAGTGTTGGTTCAAAGAACACTCCTCACTCACATCCCGTTTATGTTACATGTTACAAATTATGTTATGTTAATTATGTTACAATTAGAGTTACGTCTCGACGATATCGTGTTATCAAGCCCTAGTGACGCGTTGGTAACGAGTTATCTACACCAATCAAAATTGGACAATATGTCAATATAGTATCACAAAAACATGTAAAATGGTAAGACATTGACTCTTCTGATTACCTTTTTATCGGTTATGTTTTGTTCAAATAGTTTGCTTCCTGATTATCGTTGTATCAAGATGCGAAATTAATTCGTACAAATATTTATCAAGCTGACGAAATACTCGATCATAGTTTTAATGTATTAATTGCATTCTGGTCAGGTGCAACTTGCAAACAATAAAGCTTAATCGATTTGGCAATTTTAAAGTTAAAGTTAATGTTTTATAGACCAAAATAAGTTTACACCAGAGTTTTCATTCACGTTTTAGGAACTGGCTTTACATGCGTTTTACTTGAAGTGAAACAACGTTTACCTGTGCAAAACGTAAGAAACGAATGTTTAGTACAAATTTGTATGCAGTGTAAGCATCCATAGAACCTCCATAAACAATGTTTCACGTGTAAGACATGCGTCCCTACCTTAACGTCCAAGTCACACTAAGAGTTTAAAGGAAATGACATGTTGTATGCATGGTAACTCTGTTATGCATGGAGTAATTTTAAAATTACATTGCACAATTGTTAAACACATGGAGAGGACACAGACTGTGAGACTCCTTTTTGGGGTGCATTCGTTACTTATGCGGGACAGCTGATTTTACCACGAAAACAATGATCTTTGTTTATGCTGACAATATCATTTTAAGAATTGCAGTTAACAGATAAGTATTCTTAGTACAGTCCCTAGAGGTTTTTGTGTGATTCTTTGTCCAGAGAATTCCTTCGCATAATTGTGTAGAGAGATGGCTTAAGTTTATTTTTTGCGAGGGTGGACAGTTGACATCATGTCAGTTTCCATGGAAACCAAGATGGCGTCCAGCATGGCCGCCGTTTCATGAGGTAATGGTAAATGTTATTTTATCGATTGCAGCTAATATGTATCAAATGATGATGAATTTAATGTGTATGGTTATTGTAGTACAGATATAGAACTCTGCAATGAAGTTCTAGTCAGGGTCACTAAAGGTCATTAATCTGGGTCAATTACGGGTCAAATTGAAAAATCAATGTTAAAAACACGTGTTACCTAACATAGTTTTAATTTGCTTTCGCAGAGATTTGTCTGAAGTCTTATAAAAAGTGTATTGTTACAACCTCTGGTCATAACAGTTGTCTGCAAAACATATTTCATGGTAAAATATTGAATTTTAACACAATTACGGTTGAAAATGTGAGAAACGTCAATCGGTAATTTTGCGTAAAAATGTGAGCATATATTTCATAAACACATACTTCGCGTTTTCCGGCTTGTATTATATACGTATATTTGCTTTGTATTTCTGAACGTTTTTGAATCTTATAGGCTTTAATAAAATCATACCACTGATGAAATTCAATGTCAATGTCATTAAGAGGTGAAACTGTTCAATTACCGTTTAACAATAATTTTATCTATATAGTTTTAACTTTTCTTCTTATGTTAGGTCACAGGTGATACATACCAGAATAATATATATTTACCTGTGACCAAAGCGATTAAAAGCAAAATTATAGTATGGTCATATAGCGAGTACTATAGTGATACAGTTACTAAGAGTTAAGTGATACCGCTTCGATCTGAATTGTTTGTACAGAATAATCCGAGAACAGCCTATAAATGCCTCTTCTGCACTTAGTACATATTGATATTTTGTATTTATAATGCAGATCCATATTATTGAATTAATAGCTCATTCGTTTAAAAAAATCAATGCCGCAAGTTTATTACACACATGCCACAGTATTTACATACCAATACACTTAATACTCATACATATGGTGACCCATTATTGATGTCCAAGCCAGCTCTAAACAATGTCTGTTGGTTATAAGTATCTTTGCATATGTGTTTCTTTGCAAGGAGTATTAGCAGAAGGCAATGTATGTCTAAGTTAGGAAACATTTTAATCATGTACACTTAATACACAATCAACAATGTACAATTTTTAGGGTAACTTCTTTTCCCCATCCTGATGATCCATCAAGGTTAAATTTCAATGACAGTGGTTGTTTCTGTATTCTCAAGGTGAAGGGATTTTGTAAAAAAGACTTTTGTTGATCAGGGATGTATCCTTTGGAATAACTTGCCACATTTGATACTCAATATTACAGTTTAAAGCATTTTAAGAAACCCGTCAAACATCCTTTGCTGTCCTAGTTTTAACATTGTGTCTTATCACTCTTGCATTTTCAGTGTAATGTTTGGATAGATAAACTTGATATATTAGTTTTTAATCTAGTCGGTGCTTTTATTAAGACTGCCTGATGCTCATTTCACTGAAATGTTTAGCCATACAATACTTTGATCTCGTGTATACATTGTTGTTGTAATAGCCTAGTGATACTGTAACCTGTGCTATAACCTGTGTTAACCTGTGATACTATAACCTGTGCTATAACCTAGTTGCTATAACCTGTGCTACTATACAAATATGATACCATTGATTCAATTGAAGAAAATAATTCTGCCTTTCCGTAATAGCGGTGTTCATCTTGAGACATATTAATTTATTTGACCCATGTATTCTTACCGAATGTGAAAACACGCAAAAGCAACTTAACTTTCTGCCTGTTGACGTGATGACAAGTAACGATGACAATGAACTCTAGAAAAAGGGCTAAACCTCTGTACGTAGACATTTATCTCCATTTCAAATTTCGATTCCAACGTTTTCGTACACATCAAACACTGGGCTCAATAATTTAGGCATCAATTTTGGGAGCTTGTTTGTAAAGGATTAAATATCAGCAGAGGCCTGGTTGTTAAGCCACACGCTACATGTATTAAGGAGTGCTAACTATTTGCCTTCCTGCCTTTGGTATTTTGGTAGGGCGTCTGCCAAAAGATAAGGGGTTAAGGAGTCGAATCCTGAGCCATTATTACAGTGTTTTTCGGCAAGACACTTTGTTGCCTCCCTCTATTTAAAGGTGTTTCCATTTGGATTGAGTCTCGACAGAAGTTAACCTAAGTTGCAAGTACTCGTTTCGCAATCGAGAATAAATAAATGTGTACACAATATTGGTATTGTGTCTTGGAATTAAGTATAGGAGTCGGGATACAACTGTGCTTTTGAAAAAGACTATCGCTGAATGGCTTCCATAACCAATATTTTAGAACATATATTCAAATTATTCAAGGTGTATGTCACACATATGTTCCTATGGATATAGTTTGTATTATTCTTTGCATAGTATCTCATCCTGAGCTTATATGATATATCAAGTTGTACGCATGCGTTCAGTTAGGATAAAAGATTGGTGCGTACAGTGGATTAAGAAATGTCCTACACATTGTGAAAATTAATGCCCGAAAAAATCAATCCTTACTTGGAAAGAAACATGCAACAGGCACAAACGGGGGAGCAAATGATGATATGACAAAATAAACCATGGAACAGTCAGGTTCCACCAAAATTGTGGATCTTCTGCGTGGACTACCAATGTAAAACAAATAACAAGTCCAAGCTGAAATTTCTTTAATGAGCTTAAAAACCACTAATTGAGCCATTGGAGAAGTCACTGCCATTCCAGCACCGAGTTAGAAGGGCCATGAAGGCACCCACATAATCAAACAAGTACATGAACCAGTTGTCAGACCACAAAATGGAAACAGAGCTTGAGGTCATGACACAGGGAGCTCTGTAAATGCATCCCAGAAATTAATAAGAGCAAGTGTTTTTAATTTTGGACCACCGGTCCAATGGCTCCTCTGAATCTATCTAAACTTTCAGACCATGGAGATTCTGCCTTGACTACTTCCAAATGTGGAAACTGACAGTATCAAATTTCAATGACTCAAGTCATGATCTAAGCAGTCTATCCATCAGAGACACAAAGTCATGGTATCTACGACAATACAACAACTGCTTTGCAACACACAAGTGGTTATACATTTATCATGCACACGTGTGGTATTTACAAGGTAGTGAGCATACCAACTGTCAAATTATTTACCAACTACAAGGCAAATGTAGCAACGATTATTTCGGCATCAAAATTTATTGAAAAGTCGAAAGAGAAAGAGCTGTCATTCTGACAGATGCTCTATCAGTCCTTGATACCATGGTCTTTGAAATACAGCTAACACAGAACTATCACTACTTACATGTACAAAAGAATTTAACAGATTTAGTGAGAAGCGGAAAGTGTTTTTCCAGCGGATATCCGCGTTTTGAGGTGTTTTAGGCAGAGGGATGAAGGACAAATTAGACGAACATGGTGATCAACTCCTCAAAAGATTAATAAAACCAGAAAAACTTGTGGCAAGCCGCTACCGCCTTGAAAAATAAGTACGACAGAAAAAGGAACGAGATTATTGTTACCTTTAATGCCCTTACGAGGGTGAAGGTAAAGGCTGTGTAGGCAAAGACAAAACTGTCCGAACTTGGTTGAACGTAACTGGCATGAGGCCAATAAAATGATTATTTTGTTTGTTTTTATGATAGAATGGGTCAACAGTAACCGTTTATTAATAAAAAAAGGGGCGTTACGATGAATACATTTATCTTAAGCTGCGTACATAATAACGATCTAAGTATTGAAATTTTTCATTAAAATATCATTTTTTAACTTTCCGATGATGATCTCTAACAACAGCTTCTTGTGTACGTCTGTCTGCGTGTGTCATAAGTAACCTATTTTTTTAATAAGTAATGTTAAGATTTAAAAGACTTTAATAACGTAAGAAACGAAAATTACAATGTATTGCATCAATTATTAAGTAAAACATCAGTTTAACATAAATGTCCTGACACCATCTTATTTGAAATAAAAATGAACAACAGTTACAACTATTTTACTAATCTGACAATAAGGTAGCACCTGGCAAAGTATAAATGTCTTAAATGGCAGATATATATATAGAAATAAAAATTAACAACAGTTGTATTTCTTTTACTAATCTGTCCATAAGGTAGCACTTGTTATATATGCAAAAATCTTCAACAGTTTTATCTTTTTGATTATGTTTAGAAAGGTTAACCATTTTATGACCACTATTTTGTGCATGAGAGGGTATAACCTTCTGTCATAGTAAAACACAAGGGCATATAATTTATTTGAAGGCAGATAGCAGAAACACGCAGAGCAGCTCCGGCAAGTGCGAATAGCGCACATGTGGTACATGTGGCTAACCCCTATCTACAAGCCTTACTCAAAATCGATGATATGAAAGACACTTTATTACCCTTACTGCACTGTTTCGTTTTTGTAAATACGGGCATCAATATTTGTTTTGACTTTAAAATGACCTTTCCATAGGTGTATGTATTAAAATAATATCTACACACAAGAAAAAAGATAAAAACCTTTGAAGATCTTGGCGAATGATATAATAGTCGTTCTCAGGCCCTACTTTAAATGACCTTGACGCATACCTCTAGTGACCTTGATTTAATATCAATCAATGAAAATGCAAGTATATATGGAGTATTTTTAAGAAAAAGTGCTGACATATATTATAAAGCAAATCACACAGACGAAACATGCATTAGTTACAGGATGTTATCATAAAGTATGAATTTAGAAGTGGCGACATGACCCATCATTACTTCTAATTATATCAAGAAAAAAAATAATTTAACAACAAATTCTTTACCTACGGAATATTGGTTCTGGTGACCTTGATTGCCATCACGTTTTTGAGACATTCATAGATATATAGAACATGTGCCTACACAGTAATTGCGTCAAACCATAAAGTATGTGTGCATGATATAAATTTTTATTTTATATCCATATTTGCAGATTGGTGTTGTCGCACAATTCATTATAATTTTATGAGTATTCAATTTATGACCAAGAACTAAGTTTTGTTTACATCTATATTAAATGGGAAAAAGTAACAACAAAAAAACAAAAATAATATCAAACAGGGAATGCCACGTACCAAAAACGCAGCCTCCCCAAAACGAGCCCCACAGCACCCAGAAGTGCACACCACAAACCACTTTTTATATGCTGTTTCGAAAAATGAACAAATAAATAAAAACAGTTTAGTGCAGAAGAGAGTTTTTTAAACAGTATTCTACATTTTGACCTTTAAATGACCTTGACCTTGAAATTTCATGGCATTTAAAAGAAGCTAGTTTTAAAGCTTTGTATCTGGACATACATTACCAATTACATTAAAATCAAGATTGGTAAGCATTTAATAGTTATGACGGTTATATCTATACGAGTCATAAACTTATGAAATGACGGCCATCTTGGACTCCATCTTGGTTTCCATGAAAACTGACATGAGGTCAAATGTCCACCCTCGCTAGAATTAAACTTTAATAATCCTTCTACACAAATAAACCAAGAAACTCCCTGGACAAAAAATTCACACAAATACCTCCAGGGACTAGACTATCTTGTCTCAACTCATTTCGCAAGATATATATATACATTGCATTGCAATCGTCATGGTATGATGGCTTTATTTGCCGTTTTATTTAAAGCAAGTTTTACACTTGCCTTTTTAAAAACTGGAGATACCTTTCTATAAACTATGAACACAGACTTATTTCGGGATGGCAGTTATTATGTATTTCAGTAAATATGCATATAACAAACGTGGTATTATAGTAATGGACATTATAAATGATGGATTTGAAAGTAAAACAGTTATTACAAACACTTTAAATAAATAAATAAATAAACTAGATAGATAAATTTAATCATTTCATACGGATCTATACTAAGGATGACATAAAAAGGGAAACCTCTTTTTTCCATTGTGGTCCTTTACATAGAAGTGTAGACTTAGAGAGCCATGACACTAAAATATGATAAAATTAATTTGAAATATTTCAAAATAAATCAATCTGTTTTAATATATTGCAATGAGAGTATTACAAATAATTGCATTTCTTAAAACAATGATAAGTAAAGATGAACAGTGAGGTGAATACATTTGCTACAAAATTACTTGACTTTTGTAAAACAATCG
>JAUMHA010032552.1:7551-20099 GCA_032359765.1 Saxidomus gigantea
TTAAAGCTTTTCTAATCATCTCTCCTTATTGGACAAAAGCGACGTACATATTATAGGCGAATTAGATTTATTCATTTATTTGTTTTGTAGATTGTTTCACGTCGTCTTCAGGTACCTTCTGGGTTAATTGAAAGACATCAGAGACCTAGCACCTATCTTTTTTACAAATACCTACACAAGGCCATAATACTTAATAGATGAATGTCTGCAAATATTGTAAAATAAAATAATGTTTAAAAGTTCAGAAAATTCCAAGTAAAGAGTGCTCTATGTACCGTTAAAAAGAACCTTGGAATTCAAATTATGAATTGTACAAACGTCATTACTGGTTCTTATATTTCAATCCGTACAATTTTGTGTCAAACAATTTTGAGCATATGCACGTACATATGGTTAACACACTATATCTCTGTTGACGTTACATGAAGTTAAAATCGTTAAATTGTGGATAAGCGTTTCCTTATGTTTGATAAAAAGAGAAAAATATGGACACGGTGCCGGCTACTATTTTCTTGTCTGTAATTACTCAGTTTAGTATCTGTTGTAAAAGTAGCCGCCTTTTTTTAATATTATCATATCCTTTTGAATTGTTTTGTTCAAACGCTAGAGCAATGATCGGATTTATATTCTTATTTGATGGACAACATAGCTAAACAAATGATAGAGTTTATGAACTTTTCTAGTATATTTACTGTTTGGTAACTTGTGAATAGAAGAAAAACAAACATTTCTGTGAAAGTAAATTCACTTTCAATATTATACAACATGTACTTAAAAAAAATATACATATGAAATTAACTTACCCATTGCGAAGGGTATTGTATGCGTCATTGATGGTGTCAAAGGTTTCGAATAGCGTGATGAAGTTCTTCATATAACCCCCGCCGAAGTCTTCTAACAAAACCATTGGATTTGAAATTTCCACCAGAACCGACCTTAGTTCTTGGAGAACATTTGCCCTTAGCTGACCCTTTATAAAGAATTGTATTCATATTGATAGAAACCAACGAATTATCTACATTTCCTTCAAACAAATATATCAAAACATAATGTTAATTAATATTGTATAATAATAACATTTGTAAACATACAGTCTAATAAAACGACTCTACAAAAGCATTCAGTGTTGCTGTAATTCTTCATTATACGATTGTTATTATCTTTTAGAAAGACAGTATTAAGTTTTGACAGAGAAATAGGTGGTCTTTATACAAAAGGGAAACTAAATTCATACAAACATATGACCTAACAGCGGCGGAAGTTATATGTCACTACCTCGAATGTATAGAGTGGGTGTGATTTTACACGGCACTGCCAAAAGGATCATACAGACAAACGTGAGAAATTACATTACACCTAATAAATATCCTATTAAATGTTTCATGGTCACGTTTCTGACCCATGTAATTGCATATTAAGCATGGCATCTCTTAATATAAAAACAATTTTGGCTACTGCGAACACTTCTTAAATGTGATGTAATGATATTTTACAAATCATGAAACTTAATTCATTTGTACTTTATCGGATTATTAAATGTGTATCATAAAAGGTTCTGCAACTAACTGTAGATTTGGCTCCATTCGTTGCGGTAAATACTTGGTCGTTTTCTAATTGTTCCAGTACCCAGTGCTGTCCAATCGTGTCAATAGCTTCAATGGCGCCATTGTAGAGATCTTTTATCTCATTTTCAAAGACGTCTGTTACATTTTGCCAATAAGGCTCTAGTCCTATCAAAATATAATTGCAGATAATTAGACTGTATTGCTTTATAATGTAGTATACACTTAAATTAAGGATTTCTTCACATACGTTTTGTTTGTGTTCAGCGTTCTCCGTCAGAGTGACCTCTGACACAATATTAACTATGTCCATTAAAAGTCTTTGTGTGCTGACATTTAAAAATTGCCATGAGGAGCGACACAAAAAAACGATTTTGTTCTGTTGCTTTGAAATAAAGAGCGACACAAAAAATAAATCTTTTTGTCCTGACATTAAAAGTGGATATGAGGAGCGACACACGAAAACACCTTTTGTCCTGAGCTTCAAAACTGTTACAAGAGTAACACAAGAAAACAGAAGTCTTTTCGCCCTGACTATTAAAACCGGTATGAAGAGCGACACAGAAAACAGGTCTTTAAGCAAAATCTCCGAAAGCATTTAGTTTTCGATTTTATAATTATGACCTTCACATAAAGATTGAGGCAGTAAAGGAAAATCAAGATATTATTCTTATACTTTATACTTTGAATAGCCTATAATCGATCAGTTTCAGAATAATTTTATTTCTTCGAAATATTCAGTAAGCACTAGTAGTTTCGGTATATTGTTGAGAACTTTTCTGTAAAAGCTCTACATATAAAGACCAAAGATAAGGATACTTTAACATTCTTTGAGTACTGTGCTGTTGAAAGAATATATTCACTGTATACACTTTGCAAGCCATAAATGTGTATTGGCAATGGCCGTTCGGAACCCACTTCTTTCAATAGGCAAAATGTCAAAGTTACTCGAGAACTTAAAGTGCAATCTGTTTATTGAGAAAGAAAGTCGGTCTACTTACCATCTGCTATAAACGTGTGCTCTTTAATGTCATTCTTTGTACTGATTAGCTGCTGAATGTGTGTCCAAATCCTAAATAAATATAAAGGATAGTGTGTATTTTACATTGTTTGCCATTTATTGTTTAGCATCTGGAAGATTCAGAACAGTCTTTGATTTGGGTATACTTAAATGATTTTTTCCGCAAATTAATCAATATCAAGGTTGTATCATTCACTTTTTACATATACTTTACCGAACCGGATATATTAAATTTGCTTTTCAAGGCTATGCGATAATTGAATAAAACATGTTAAATTAGGGCTTAATTAGCTGGTAATGGGGTTATGTTCTATACTATCCTACCAAAAAGTCCTGTTAACCGGCTTCGATTAATACTTACTGTATCTATTTCAGCGTCATGTTATGTTATGACACGAAATTAGAATGTTATTTAAATGTTTCTGTATTAATCAACGGAGATCTTCGATAAACGCCCGGTTTAATTCATCATCCATTTTAGTATTTTAATGATGTAGAGGCGGATAGTTTACTTAACCGTCTTTCCCGAGAAGGACCAATACAAGAGTCTTATTATCCAAGGAAACAACTTTCTCAGAGAATCTAGTAGGTAGCGTTAAGAACACACGACTCTCAACCAGTAAGACATTTTTTTCAATTTCAAGTCGGCAACAACAAGTTATCTACTCGACCACCACGGCAGGGTGGAGATTTTTAAAAGCACCGTAAGATGCACTGCAATAATTCACTAGACATTTCGACTACGGCAGGCATTTTTCCTGGACCCTAAGCATCGACGCAGTTACTGGACATCCAATTCTGAATTCGCTCTAGACCTTTGTCGATCGTATAGGAACGGCTGAAATCATGCATTTTTGAGCTTCCTGATATGCAAATATCTTTATAGTTTTTATCGAAAATCGGAAACCCAGAATCAGTTGTATTATGAATAAATGTAAAACATCGACTTTGTATTTTTCTGACCGCCTAGTCCAGTAATGCTATTGTGCCCACATTTATCAATTGAATTAAAGTTTTAAAAAACCACGATAATTGACCTGACGTTGCTATAGATATTGATATGATTCTACTTTACTTAGTGAACTTTTAGTGAAAGTGCATAATTATTTCAGATCAAATGTTAAGTATTTGCAAGTAATATCTATTTTGCTTATCTCAACTTGTCTTTAGAATACACGTAATTTCGCAGAAAAAAAACTTGTTTTCCGTTTAAAAATACGTACAAGAGGACTGCCTTTCCAATACTGAAAAGAGAGGTCTTCCAGTCTTTGAAAATATTCATGAAGCCCCTGATTATATCCTGAACGGCTTCATAAATCTGTTGAGCAGCTTGTGGTATGATTATGGTGACTGCTTCAACAATCGACTGTTACAAAGATAAAGATAAGAAAGCCACAGTAACCAAGGTAGCGAGCATAAATATATGTAAATTGTTTTACTCATCAAGCCTAAAATTTGCCTGATGTAAAAAGCACTGGATTTAAGAAATTATCTATAGTTCAGAAAAGATGTTACGTGTGATACATGACACTAATTGACAGAAATGTCAATTTAAGTGTCATGACTCGTTATGGTGACCAAGACTAAATAAATTTCAGATCTATTTTAAAATTTCTAAAGATAATGGCATAACCATGGAATAAAAATGACAAACTACATATCTTATACAACTAAGGTTCCGGATGCTTAATTTCGTACATGAAATTGCAAAGTCATTTTCCTGAGTAAGCGAAATAGATAATAGTTATTACGACATAACATACATTATAAAAGCTCATAACGTCTTCTGTTACACGTTCATATAATCCTACAATAGCCTCTGTATATTTTTGCACTGGAATATGTAGTTCGGGAACACTCTGTAGATTGAGAGCTGAAAATCTATCCAACGCAGTATATGCAGTACTAGATAAATTAACGACCTGTGTGAAGAAACAGTGTTACCGTAGTTATATTTATACACGTATGGCATTTTCATTTCTGCAAATTTATGAATATTTGTCATAAAAAGTAAAGTATCGCAACAACAGTCAAATTAAGATTTCTGTCATTTAAGAACTTTCTAAGAACTCGTACTATTTTTGGTATTTTTGTCAAAGCAACGCTGTCGCAAAATACAACAAAAGGCATATAAACTATTGGATTTTGAATACAATATGCATTACAGTACAAATAAGAATAACGCAAATTGATTTTTACTCGTATTTAAAATTACTGCATTAACTACTTAACTAGCTATTACTGACAGTTAGGTACAACACTTAAGAAAGCAACTAAACGTTTTGAAAACGGACATTCACAATAGATAAGTCATCTTAATGATATTTCATGAAGAGTGGAATATAAAAATTGTGTTCGTCGCCTCAATGACAAGAAAGATCAATAATTTTGATCAATAACAACGATAAAGAAGACGCATATCGTATTTTGAAGTTATAAAGTAATATTATAGTACCTTTTCCCCTAGTGCTTCAAATGATCCGACAAAATTTTCGACGATGTCTTTCAGGGAAAAGTCTGCGTTTAATATTGCTTTGAACGCTTCTACTCCATTCCGAATGGCACCAGTCACATTTTTGACTACTTTTCCAAATTCCGTCACTAACTTTTTGATAAGTTTTAAGTCAAGGTCCTACAAGATTTTAATAGCTTTTACAAATGTAGTTAATAAATACAACTGTCTCGCTTAAAACATTAATTACTGACATATTCACATACATGATATTCTATAGCGGCTAAAAGTAGATTACATTTAAGTTTTATACAATTAAATGTTATATTCTTCTGCATTTTAAAGGTTTTTACCTTTTAAAAGAAAGTATAAAGCATATATTCTACAAAATATATCTTACCTGAAGTATGTTCATATTGTATTGTGTACCTCCTTTAAAGCAAATTCTAGCAACGAAGAAGTCGAAGTTCAAATTCATAATACCAACGTGTACTTTTGCATATGTTTCGTCGTGTACATTGATGAGTAGTTGACCGGAGAGGAGAGCTAAAAAAATTATGTATTGCTAGAATTTTTACAGATTTACTTGCCGTTTTCAGAAAATCATTTTGTCTGAGACGTTTGTAAATAATACCAGTAACAAGTTTGTGAGCTACGGTGTAAGTACATTAGATTATATCATTGACAAAATAATACTAAAAATAGTTAATTAAAATATAAATTATGGCATTCAGCACATCGTCGTGGACTTGTAAAATAGACTTAACAAGAAATATAGTGAAATGACGAACATGATAAATTATAATCACATTTACATGTTACGTTGTATTTTCTCTGAAACATGCATTTCTTTGTCTATTCAAATTAATTTCAACCTTACCGATACGAAGGTCAAGCAAGTTTTGCATGATCAATCCTAAGGATGCACCAACAGCCTCTCCTCCAACCTCCTTTCTCCAGTCAATACCTGGAGCTGCTAGATGGAATTCAAATAAAGGGTCGCTAAGCAACGACCTTTTGTCGATGCTATGTGAATCAAAAAGTTGTTTCAACATTTCAGAATTTGAAAGTGGATGAGCTTCAAGCTGCAGCTTTGCTTCATATCTCACAGTCTCGTGTTCATCATAGTGAGCGGTCCAGTGTAACTCCTCCAATGTCTGTAAATGTTAAGACATTCAACACAACTTTAAACGCATTAAATGGTAGACGTTTCCAGTAGCTTCTGTTTAAACAATATCGTTTTAACAGTATGTTAAGTTTAAGCAATAATTGAACTGCATAATTAACATAAAATGCTAATCAATCTTCCCGTGTTGACAAGTGCTGTATTGTTGTCGTAAAATGTATTAGATGCAACCGAGCCTAAATTTAACATAATAATAAATGCTTGTTTATATAACGGATCTGCAAAGTAAATATGACTATTAGAAACAGTTCATATTGTCAAGGAGAACATGTTGAGGATGACTTGTATCACATTACAGTTACAAGTGGTTTCAACAAACATTCATGATTCTAAATTATCACAGTTTTCTTATCGAGATTCTTAGATCGCTAATAATCAACCATCACTATAAAAGATCAGAGCTCTATCATTTTGACGTAAAGCTGCAGTGAGAACATGAAATTTAATTACATATAAATCATCCTACTAGTACCGGTATATTACCGGTGTATGTAACTATATGCTCACAATACATTATAGAAAGATACAAGATAGAAAGATTGAACGGTAAGTGTTCCTACCTTCATATCATGAAATGATCGAAGTGCATGAACACCTGCACGTTTTATCCACTGGGAATTGGTCGAGTTTATATGTGAAATGATGTACTCGTAGGAGGATTTTAAACCTGCATTACCAAGAGTATCTAGCAATATAACTTTGTCAAGATCATACTGGATATATTCTTCTTCTGTCATTGTTGCTCTGCGTCGTCTGTACAGCCATGGATCTTAAATCAGAAAATATTCCAGATTCTTGCTGTGTTATCTCAACAACAGTTCGATGCATGCGTTATGTAATGCTTAGAAGCATTATGAGGTAAACATGTTGACTAGATTATAAGAAAACACTTTGTTAAAACAAATTATGTTGTCAAATACCGGTAATACTAAAAACGGACCGGTTTTTGGAAGGTGATTACCTTCCATAGTCTTTGCACCAGAATTTGATTGTGACCTACAACAAGCATTTGATTTTTTTTCCTACGCTAATCAATATAGTGCGATAAAATCAAAGATATCTTCATAACACTCTTTTCATGTACAATCAGTTTGATGTAAAACTTTAATTTTGACACTTTATTTTCAAACTAATGTTGATTAAATAAACAAACAATAATCATATTTGTACATATCAAATCATTCCTTTGTGCGCACTTGCATATTAATCAGTTAGGAAAGTCTGATCTAAATATAGATATTATGGTTTTATTTTCGGAAAAAAGCTAGAAGGTCAAGTACTAAAAATAGAAACGGAATTTTCCAAGTCGGTCTATATTTAGACATTGATCTGATGTAGGGTCACGATAAAATAACAATGATTTAGTACTGGAATTTATTTCATAACATCATTTTTAAAGCTTCCTCAATGTATATCATATGTGAACGACAAGTACACTCAGTTTTTACAGTATATAAACGAAACTTGAAAGAAAATGTATAAAATTGCGAAACAGTTTTGAAATTAATTTTACCTAAATGTTTAATGAATTAAACTTGATTTTTTACCAGAGACTCGACTATTCAGTGCTTAAATAGAGCGTTTTCGCAAACTTTGATATATTTTTACACATGTCCCGCATTTCTAGCGAATAGAACCAACATTGGTACATTATATACCTGCCTTACTCTAATGCTCCTACGAGAAGCGGGACATGCATCTGCTTACTCAGTTTAGGCTGATCAAATTCGTCGTACACGTTTCTGTGAACACTTGTATCATGAATGCACGGGCAAGAAATTATGATAGAGGTAGGACGACGCATGACCGGCAATCAAAAGCATAAGTCGGCGCTGTTCCCTTTTATATTGGAAACACTACCTTATGAATAATTGTAAAAACAATCCAAAATAATTCTTTCACATTGTCAAACGCAGGAACCACCGACAACTAAACTACACAACGAAGATTAAAAATCTTCAAATCGGAGACCGAAACAGTGAACAATGAACATACTGTATCTTTGATATTACTCGTAAATTAAAAAGGCAATACTTCCGAAAAGTGCAAACAAGAGGGTCTTGATGGCCCTATATCGCTCACATGATGCCCAGCGCACTTAAGGAAGTCACCTGTTGCTGAAGGAAGTCATAATTTGCTAAGAAAGGCACTGTTTGCAAGGGAAAGTCACTGGTTTCAAAAGAACACTGGTCGCTAAAAGTCACTAGCTGCCAGGGGCAGTCAATGGCTGATAAGGAAATCACTGGTCACTACAGGAAGTCAGTGATTGCCAAAAAGATCAACTGCTGCTAGTTGCGAAGGACTTCAACGGATGCGAAGGAAATCACGGGTGGCAAGAGGATGCAAACGATTGCGAAGGAAATCACAGGTTGTTAGGGGAACTCACTGGTTACTACAGGACTAAGATGTTGCTAAGGAAGTCAATGGTTTCTTAGGAAGTCAATGGTTGCTAAGACAGTAACTTGTTTCCAAGGAGGTCAATAATTGCTAGGGGAACTCACTGGTTGCTAGGGGACTAAGTTGTTGCTAAGGAATTCAATGGTTGCTTAGGAAGTCACTGGTTCGTAGGGCAGGTCACTTGTACTTACGAGACTAAGATGTTGCTAAGGAAATCAATAGTTGCTAAGGAAGTCATTTGTCGCAAGGCGGAGTCACTGGTTGCTAAGGAAGTCATTGGTTGCTAACGAAATCACTGGTTGTTAGGGGTACTCACAGGTTGCTAAGGAAGTCATTAGTATGTAGGGGACAAAGTTGTTGCTAAGGAATTCAAAGGTTGCTAACAAAGTCATTTGTTCCTACGGGACTAAGTTGTTGCTAAGGAAGTCAATGATTGCTAAGAAAGTCACTTATTCCTATGGGAAGTCTTTGGCTGCTAAGAATATCATTGGTTGCTAGCTGAACTCACTGATTGTTAGGAGACTAAGTTGTTGCTAAGGAAGTCAATGGTTGCTAAGGAAGTCACTGGTTGCTAGGAACAGTCACTGGTTGCTAAGGAAGTAACTGGTTGCTAAGGAAATCACTCGTTACTCAGAAAGTCACTGGTTGCTAGGTGAGTCCCTTGTTACTGTATGAATTCATTGGAAACTAGATATCCTACAGCCCTTAATTCTATATACGGACAAGGGCCCCCCAGGGCTCAGGGGAATGATCTGAACAAACTTGGTAGAGATCCACAAGACAATGCTGCATACAAAATATCTAAGCTCTATACCTTGTGATATTTGAAAAGTAAATTATCTAAGTTTATTAAATAGGTCTATGTAGAAAAAGTAACCACCCGGGCGGGGCCACTATTGACCCCAGGGGCAAAATTTGAACATATTTGGTAGAGGTCTACAAGACAATGCTACATACTTAATTGTCTAACCTGTAGGCCTTGCGGTTTTAGAGAAGAAGATTTTAAAATGTTTTCCTATATTAGTCTATATGTGACCCCTCGGCCAGAACCAACATTGACCCCAGGGCAAGATTTGAACAATGTGCGCGCAGGTCCACTAGGCAATGCTACATGCCAAATATCTAAGCTCTGGGCCTTGTGGTTTCAGAGAAAGAAGATATTTAAAGTTTTTCCTATGTAAGTATATATAGAAACTAGTGAAACCTGGGTTAGGTCAATTTTGACGCCAGGGGCACGATTTGAACAAATTTGATAGAGGTCTACTAGACAATATTACACGACATTTCTAAGCTCTGTATCTTGTGGTTTTAAAGAAGCAAATTTTTCCGATGAAAACCTATTAAAAATCAAACGAGCTCCGGGCGGGTCAATTTTGAACCGGGATTCATGAGTTGAACAATTTCGGTAGAGGTTCACTAGGCAATGCTACATGCCAAATATCTAAGCTCTGCACATTGTGGTTTCTTATGTAAAAACATATGTTTAATTAAATGACCCCGGGCCTTATGGTTCACAGTAGAAGATTGTTTTAGTTTTTCCTATAGAAACTTCAAGTGACCACTAGGTCGGGGTCAATTTTGACCCGGGGATAATGATTTAAACAATCTTGGTAGAGGTCCACTAGGCATTGCTACATACCAAATATCTAAGCTATAGGCATTGTGGTTTAAGAGAAGAAGTTTTTAAAAGTTTTTCCTATAGAAACATATGTAAAATCAAGTGGCCCCAAGGCCGGGGTCAATTTGGACCCTGGGGTAACGATTTGAAAAATTTTGGTAGAGACCCACTAGACAATGCTACATGCCAAATATCTAAGCTCCCTGCCCTGCAGTTTTAGAGAAGAAGATATTTTAAGTTTTTCCTATTTGTTCCCATAGCAACCAGAGTTCTGCATGGAATGGAATTCTTTTAACAATTTTGCAAGGAACAGTTCTACAAAGTTTCATCAACATTGCCCTAGTGGTTTCAGGGAAGATGTCATTTGAAGCAAATGTGAACGACGGACGTACCGACGGACGGACGCCGGACATTCAACAATCCTAAAAGTTCGTGGTCAGGTGAGCTAAAAATTAGAAAACATCACACATGCAATAAATCAAATAAGCCTAAAGGCATAAATACATTCTATAAGTCGCCTGAAGTCAGGGACCTGAAATTCCCTATTCGACTCGTCTCTGAGAAAACATATAATTCCTAAGGACCATTTGCTTTACCATGCATTCCAAGTTTTGTATGAATATGCCCAATCAAAGTTCCAGCGCGCTCAGCTTTCCCATGTTTTTTAATGCTTTTCAACATCCCACCAAACGTAAGACACGACATTTGTTGCAATTCTTTGCTGACCTTAATGCCCTCTTTAACTTTGCCGGCTAGACACATCTTTGCAACGACCTCAGTCACGGCCTACAACGAAAATAATGTAGTCTTTCAAGGGGTACTCCCTACATCTAGCTGATCATATTTTCCAAACATAAATATTGTGTTCAATGAACGTAAAATGTTAAGTTATTACAATTTCAAAGAACAACCTGCCTCATTCTACCACAAATAAAATGCATAAAGTCCCTCTGTAATAAATCGCCTTCCGCCCATTAATTTTACAACAACTTACATAGATTTTTGAATGTTTTACGTTACTGCAACATATGATAACTAGAATGTATAGCTTAAACTTTTGGGCTAAGTAATAATATTTGTAAATATTCTATCATTTATGCTTTTCAACTTTTTGATTTGATCAGTTTTAGGTAGTGCATCCTAAATACATATTTTATGTGGTTGCTTTAAATAGCTTTGCTTCATATATTCTGTATAAAAATTGTAGCAAAACAAATATAAGGTAAATATGCACTGGAATGCATGCATATGTATGTACAAAATGTGGTTTATAAGCCTTTTTCTGTTTACCAAGAGTCTCTGTCATGAGCATGCGGTCCAAGGGTAACAGTTTTGGTGGGAACGAGGCTCTGCAAAACAGTTACCCGAGGTGACGGATATTTCACTCTGAACTAAATGTCTCATAATAGAAACTTATTCTTGCATACCGTCTTGCACTTTCTTAAGTAGATTTCTAAATGCAATCTTATCAAAATGATGCATTTTTATACATGTATAAAAACAAAGGGTATTCAAACGTGGTGTTTGGGAAAGTGACGTCAAAATGTTTATTACGTTACGTCACAAGTAATTCACGAGAGTCGTCCGGCATAGGATGAGTGCACGACTGATTTTTCCGGCACGGGTTAAATCACCGGAATAATAGTTTCAGGGCTCTGCCGAGTTCCCGCAAAACAGTTACCCGAGGTGACAGATATTTCCATCTGAAACAAATGTCTCATGATAGAAACATTTTCTTGCATACCAGTAGATTCCAAATGCAAACTTATCGAAATGATGCATTATCTTATAAAAACAAACGATATTCAAACGTTGTATTTGTGAAAGTGACGTCACAATGTTTATAATGTTACGTCGCAAGTACTTCACGAGAGTCGTCTGACTGATTTTTCCGACATAAGTAAAATCACCGGAAATGCCGATCCGATATGCAAGAAGTTCCGATCCGATATGTAAGAAATGTACTTCAATTATCTGTCTGTCAGTTTGTTAATTTTATTGCTATTGGTCTAATTTCAACACTTCAGTGTTACCGATATTGGTTCATGTTCCAAAACGACTAAAGAGCTGAGAATCCGTTCAATGAGTTGCTCGTCTTTAGGAATTCTGAGAAGTATTTTGTTCAGTATAAGCTTCTGACTTCTTTTATCACCAATTGCTCCGAAGGCGTCTGTCACGGCATTCCTGTCTGATCTGTTTTTACGAACACTGAAAGGAATAAATATCAAATATCATTATCAAACTTTTGCAAGAACATGTGTTAAAGACAAAACTACTTTTTTTGCAAATATCAGAATAATAATAAAAATATT
>JAUMHA010032663.1:0-20096 GCA_032359765.1 Saxidomus gigantea
GGTGAGTAAATAAATTGAAATTACAGCCAATTTCTCAAATGAGGTGGTGGGGTGGAGTACGAGGCGGTGGGGATTTGTGTGTGATAGTTTCTCGGTTATCATGAAATTGTCTTACCTGTAAAATAATTGATTGCGCATTCCTGCTTCTGTAATGGATATTCGTTAACATTATAAAACATTTAATACAGGTCATTATTTGATAATGATATCTGACCAGAAACTACGAAAGAAAACAAAAGCAGCATTCATTTTTAAAATAAATTCTGTCAATTCGCAGTGAAGATATACATGAGATAATAAAATGATTACACTGACACTTTTAATAGGAATTTACATGTCAAGAGACTTGCAGTATATATAGCACAACCCCACCAACGCCAAACTTTGAAGTATTTGACAGATTATTACTGAAAAAATCCTATAAAAGCAATAAGGAAAATAAGCATGTATTATTCGAGCTTGCCAAGTTTTAAAGATAAGCTCAAATGTAAGGGTATTTATGCGCATACAAACCATCAGCATGACAACTTGCTGCGGAAAACATTAAACCTGTAAACAGAAACAGAAATGTTTTTCATGAGTAGTGACTGACATATATTATCATGACACGACAATGCAATTTGCCTGCTTATGAATCAATAACTTAGTGAATTATACAAACAATATTTGAATACAGTATCGTTTCAGCACCACCACCAGGTTTGTGGTTGAGCCGGTCTGTGGGATAACTTAGGACAATGATTTAACAAAAGTTGCTAAATATGATTTTTATTACTTCTGATAGTCACAATTCTTGGGAAATCAAAATTGAAGTGAACTTGTATGAATATTAAATCGGTTGCTGCCTGAATCATGGTGTAGCATGGTGAATCAAACAATAAATATATTATGCTACATAGGCTATGCTGACATTAAGTCATTTAAATTTCTTTCGTTGTCATAACATTAATTACAGTTTAACAGAAACATACTCATTAATCACACCGGGCACACTATGTTTGTCAGTTTCGATATTTGACCAAAAATTAAATGGACATTTTACCGCGAATGTCTGCAGAATCACTGCAAAATATGATTTTGAAATTAATGATCTCCACTTTGTGGCCGTGTGAATCATTACCTTTAACACTCACAAACTTTTAGCAAGATCTGGAATACACTTTTGATGAATTAATAAATTTGATTTACATATATTGGTTTGGCCAGTGTGTAAGAAACAAGGTACATTGCATCAACGAATTGAATAGACATATGCATTTTTGACATGTGGCGAGAACATTGTTGACACTTTACCTGATGAAAATTGGCTTACTCTCTTCATGACATCTTTTGTATCCACTATTTAACTTCGAAAGGTACACATCATCATTGGTACAGAAATCAGAAATAAGGATTTGTTTATGGGAAATTTCGGACACTTTATTTGGTTGTTGATGCAATTCTTTGATTTGATAAATCTCCCAATTGTTTTTACAGTAACGGTGAGAAGTATAGGGCCATAATTGTAGAAATGCCATTACTTACACTGCCACAGCCCGTTGTCTTCTGCATATTTATAAAAAGTATGATTATCCAGTAGCATTATCACAAAATGAAGTTATATTATAGGACGAAGCAACTGAAAAAATGAGAAAGCATCTGGAAAGTTTGAAACCTATTCCCGGTCTTGGTATCAAACAGTATAATATACTGCTTGTCGGGGCAGTTGGTTCGGGCAAGTCTAGCTTCTGCAACACGCTGGTAACCGCTTTCGCTGGTTCGGTAAAGACACCTGCTCCTGCAAGGGGTACTGCTTCATCAAGTGTGACTAACAAGGTATGTTGCATATGGCTATACTCATTATGTGGTAAACATAGTGGTAATATTATAAAGCCTCCCTCACACGTAGTGGTAAGGGAACACGTTTTGATGTTGTCCTGTCTGTCTGGATGGATGTCACAAAGATTGTCTGCGCGACTCCTGTAAGAACTAAACTTCACACGAGTGATCAGTCCCAAGCATAGTTGTTTATCTTGTCGGCATTTTCAAGGTCAGTTATTTTAGGCGGAGTTATTCTTGTAGATTTGTACAATTTGCGAATGTATGTGCCATTCTTCAACCAAAACACAAGTGGGTGATCAGTACAATATCGTCTTTTGTCATCAGCATGATCGGCTTCAATGGCTTTTGGTTGGATTTTTAACCAAACTGCACATTAGTGATCGGCAATATTAACCTACTTTCTTGGTATTGTACAAAATATTTGCAAACATTTCAATACCTACCTAGCTTAATAGTGTGACGTTCCATGCGATGGCATTCGAGAGACATAATGTTTTTGCCGAAAAAAACAACAACATATAGTGTTTCTATTACACATGTATCGATTAATTTGTTTCAAGAATATAGCACTGTGATATGATTAAAGCTTTAAAAGGGGAAATATGAAAATATCCTTCAACATGAAAAACATCCGTCACCTTTAACCATCAGTTATTAATGCAATGATAATTTAAGTTGTCTGGTCTGGGCAGACATTTCATCTGTAACTATGCAAAATACTCTTTTAGCAACTCGGAGAGACCCAAACACATAATACACGTCATTGTGTACTATTGGTTTTATGAACGAATTCCGTAGTTTTCGCCATCAGAATTAGTGGATATTTATTAAGACTGTTGCAAAAACACAAATCGAAACTTGGAACGCTTATTAGTATATATAGAACAATAAGTCAACTTATCGGAAAATAGTCGTTTTGAAATTTAGAACATATCACAAACAGTATAACTTCAAAAAGACTGCACCATTTAAATCAATATCGACATCAATTCTTTGTTTTACGATCGATTAGATGACATGAAAAAACTGACAATTTGTGTTACATGTACTGCCTTATGCTGAGCATTTTGACACAATGTTAGGTCGAATAACGCATCTCGTGACTTTGATGCCACGTATTTGAGGTTGAACTTTTAATCAATACGATATTATGATAAATTCTTAAGCTGCTCTTTAGCATCTCTTGAAAACTCGTAGGATGTTGTTTGTTACAAAAAAGAATGAACAACGTTCTAAGAAAGTTTAACTTATTAAACAAATAGTGTTCGCACAGATGAACAGACAGAAGGCCAGAACTAAAATTGATTTGCAAATTCATATTAAACTTTAAAAATATGAGATAGAGACTATCCAACTCTGGTAGTAAATTAAAATCATCAACTTGGAATAAAGACAATAAGAATTTATTTTTTTAACAGAGTAAATAAGCTGATAGTAAATGTAACTTCCTATTGCTGTGCGCTTCTTTCTAAAATGCATATCAACCTGCGATGCACGAATCAAAACTGTTTGCAACTTCAATCATGCCTTTCTTTTGGGCATGTCTTCAAACGAATTTTTAAAAAGACGAATTCCTTACTGCAAACAAAGGTTTCATAGTTTAATAAGAATTATCATTAAAAAGATTATCCCTACATCTAGCAGATTTTTCCCCGAAACATTAATGACATATTCAATCACGGCAAAATAATAAATAAATACATCTTTAAAGAACAACATAATTATATCGAAAAATGTCCCATTTTAGCACAAGTAATCACCATATAGGCCTTCTGTAATAAATCGCATCCGGCCTTTTATTGTTCAACAACAACTTAACATAGAGTATTGAACGGTTTACGGTATATCAATTTATTTTAAATGCTGATTTTACCGATACTAAAAGGAATGTTTAGCATAAGCTGTCAAGCAAAGTAATGATACAAATGTTCTATTATCTATGTTTCTAAAATAATTTAGTTTGACACCAGTTATAGGAAGTGTCCTTTGAAAAAGATGGTCGACGCAATTTTAAGTATATGCTAGATTTTATAGGAAAAAACACATATTTCAAAAAAGTACACCTTGACCGGAATCGAACCCATGATCCTTCGCTTACAGAGATCTTAAATCGAAAGATTTACCAATTGAGCTAAGCTTTCTTCCAAATTGAAACTAATATGTTCCATGACATATGCGTAAGGAAAACAACTTAATCCTTGTTTTTTTTATCAAATATGTTATTCGAAATACACACTTTTATTTACAAGCCGAGAAAGTAAAGATTACTTTTCAATTATAATTAACATTAATTTGGCGGCAAGCACATATTATGTTGGAAGATACGAATTATTTACTCTCTTAAATCATGAACTTAGATCATGTATTAGATAAATCACGGACCTAGTATATAGGTCCGTAGAGATATAAATAATTTGGTTAATTACGTATTACAAAACAAATGAAATGACAAAAAAGACCTAAAAAAAAAACAAATACTGGTTTCTTTCAATTAATCGGACAGAAACGGGACCTTTTTCTAAATAATTCTGCCAATATTGCAGACAGAAACACGAAATTTTCACACAACAAACTTCGGTCTCAGTTGTACGCATCCGTATACTTTGCGGAGGTCACAAAATATGTTTTCTAGTTCAATTCGAGTGAAACAACAACCGATGAAACGTCCCCGAAATATGCAACGTCCGTTCAATCATCCGGACAATTATTTATATGTGCAAAAAGTATGTTAACCGAAAACAAATGGTTTTTCTAAAAGTAATATTATATCGCTGGTATTGATTGATTCTTCACTCTTTACAAATTTCTTCATCAACTTAAAACTTAAATTATGAGTTATACATTATCTTTTCAAAAACAGTTTACATAAACGGTCTACATAAACTGTTTTTCGATTCTTTTTCAGTCTTTTTCGATTGTTTTCGGCCATTCTATGCAGCCGGTATTAACCAATCCGAAGGTGCCTTACAGCGTAAATTTCTCATTTCAAAAATGTTATACATTTAAATCGTCATTTTATTGGCGGTTGAAGAGTTCCAAACTTTCGGTCAAAAGCGAGCATAATACGGCTGTGCCGAAAACTGTCTATATCTTTCTATTTATGTACCTGATTTTTCACCAGATGCGTGCATACCAACTTAAATCGAAAGATGACAATAAACTGAACCTTCAAGTGTTTGACATAAGAGGATTTGACGACGAGAACGGATATGTCCGACAGCTTGCGCATCTACTTAAAGGAGAATTACCAAATGGATATGAAGTAAGTGTTTTTGATATCATTATATTCATTTCATTAATGTGATGAGTCCAAAATTTATAATTAATGTCTAGCGTAAACACTGATGTGCCCTCAATGATCCAAAGTAATTTTCAGAAAAATTAGATAGAGATTTCGGGAATCGTTCAAAATGGCTTATTGACAATAAAGTTTTTTGTAATAGAAAGTGAGCTATTTGGGTCAAAGTTATTTACTATTTCAAAGGTGTTTGTATATTCATGAAATTCTGTCTCAGTATAGTGTGAAGTATATAGGCTTAATAACTGGTCAGTTTAGAAATAAAGATCAGATAGTTGACTCTGCTACACTCAGCAAAGTTAATTCTTGGATTAGATTTTTTTTTATATATACACTATAATTTCTGTATTCAAACATAAAATAGTGACAAGTTATATAATTTTAGACTGAGTATGGATAGAATGACAATAAATAAATGACAAAATTTGCCATGAAACTATTTTTCTTTGTTATATAATTTGTTGTTTACATGTACAAGGTAAGTGCGATATCAATAAAATAAATTTCAATTTTGAAGAAATTCAATTGCCGTCTATCATTGTATTTAAAAAACGCAACTCAGCCTTTACCTAAAAATGCAGGTTTGTGCTTTAAATGTTATGCATTTACTGAAATACTCTTCTTTCTTATGACTGCATAAAATTTCTAAATCAGTGCTGTTAATGTGTGCCATAACATTTCCAACCATTTAAAGCATAAAACTAATCTGCATCTACATGATATACATATTTACCTTATGAGACCAACGTTTATATAAAACATAACTTTTTCACATTTCAATATCAGCTTTCATTAAAATATGTTCGTTTAGGTCGCACACACTTTGTCAACTATAATACTGTACAAGTAAATAAATGTAACATGAATTGATTCGAATTTTTACGGGACGAAATAATGGCTCTGGTAGCAAAATTATTGGTATGTATAACAATTGAGTATTGAATATAACATTGAATAGTAACAGTTCATGTTAAGTCATAAGAAAATGCAAACGTTTCTAGGAAATCAATATGTATCAAAATGATTTATTTCAAAATCAAAGTACAAACCTGCGTTCGTATGAACTGTCTCGGAACCTAAAATCAACTTGTTCAAAGTAACATTTCGTCAAACAAGTTTGATAGTTTATTATATGGAACTATCTGAACTGAACGGGTATGAGTATAACGTAATATTACTATTAATATTAAAGCAATGCCCTAAAGAAATAAAGGCTTAAGCATTTTTATAACATATTGCAGTTTCATTATAACATGTCAACTCTGAAAAGGAAAACTCGTATGCTACCTTGAAACCGGTAGCTTGGTACATGTACGCATACATATCATTCATTATGCATAACTTTTTTGATACTTTGTTAAAGCAGCCAGCTTGTTTTACATATAAACACATTGAAAGAATAACGGGATTACCAATTTATAACACATCCCTATTAAGTATATCATTCGCTTCAGTTGTTACTCGATAATTTTAGTATCACGCTACAAAAGGTTATGTAGCCAAGGGCTTCAATTGTTTTTGTGATATGGAAACGTCATTTTGTTTAGTATTCAGTATTTAACTACAATTGGTGTCTTGCATTGTTTGATACTAATTTTATCTTGAAGTTTCACCTCTCTTATTTCAAAAGTACCCTGAAGACCCTTCAGCAGAAGTTGAGACAATTAAGAGTGAAGGCTTAAAGGACGAGATACATTTAGTTTGTTTCGTGACAGGGACACCAAACCTTGAACTTGTAACCAACGATCAAAAAATAAGAATTAAAGAAATCCACGAAAAGGTCAACAAGAAAGGTCAGTTCCTAGTAAATTTCTAAAGTCGTTCTTTCGATTTACTTGAATTATTCAAATATTCGAACAGCAGATTTGAGTGCAAATTTCAATTTTATCAGGAAGTGTTTTATGTAGAATGTTAAAGATGAAAAATTTGATGAAATACTTTTATAAATATTTGTATTAAAATTTGCTGGATTTATATACATTGTAGGTTATACAGGGAATAATCTTTTACTAGACTTTCTACAATCAATATATCGATCCGTTTCAGATCTTTAACACAATGAATTAAAATACGTAAATTGTACATGTATGTACCGACTTGACATCTTACGGTAATTGTTTAACATCTTTATTAATCATATCTAGTACTGCGAGTTCCAAACTGGAGCGTTTGGATAATAAATACGTCATACGTTTGATATTATCATGTCGTACTTGTTATAACTTATTCACGAAAAAACATTTAGGAACGTTAGATACTGCTGAAAACAAGTGCATGTCTAATTGCGCGTGCCTAATTGCCATCGTTTTCCTATCTAACTGTCGTTTGTCTGCCCGCCTGCCTGCCTGCCTGTCTGTCTGCCTGTATAGTCATCCTGAACATACATTACACCATTTATTACTAAAATAACCATGTTTTCTCGATAGGTTACAGATTCTCACCTGATCTCCAGTCAGGCAGAGAGTATTAAGTTGAAGCTCAGTGCAAATAAAATCTGTACCATTTTGAATATAAAAGCAGGCTGCGAACATAATGACCTCGCGTACAATTTTTCGATCATCTTAAAATAGCTCAGACTTGTTGTCTGGATAAATAGGTCAAGATCGAAACTGGACCGACATCAAGTCTTAAGGGTAAGATAATATGGAAACCTTATGCACCCACACTAGACTACACTGACCTAGAATGAAAACTTTACAGGTTTATAATGGGATTTCCTATGTATGAGAAAGAAACACCAATACCTCACAATGCAGGGGTTCGAATTCAATCATTTGTAAGAATGTTAAACTTTATCAGTTGGGGATTGAGTTTATAAAAGAAAATCATCACAGTGCTTTCAGATTTAAGGTCATAAATCCACGTATATATTCAATTCAAAGGGAGGTAATTTAAGAATTTGAATCTTTGGAGTCGCTTTTGCGTTGTGTTTTTACAAAACCATGTTGAGTTTTCTAGTCTTGACATTAATTTCTCTCAACTGAAAGCAAAAAGAACATTTCGTCTTGACAAACAATTTAGTTTTTATTAAACATACTGTTTTCACTATGTGAGTTATCTCCCTTTTATGCATGAAAAATGACTTTTAGGCCTATTATCGCCTTTGTTGTTTGTCTTATTTTATAGAGTTAGAGTGAAATACATTGATTTAATATTAACAAAAGTGTAAAGTTTTCATTTTGGGTCAGTGTAGTACCAATACTGTTTCACTTGTTTCGTAGCATTTGCTTAGGACGATGTCTCAAGAGAATTAAAGTCTTGTTTGAAACTGCGCCATATTATGTCAAAAGCTATGGCACTAGGCATAATGATACATCTTGAGTACTGCATCTTTACAGTAGACATCATAGAGACCCACCTTTTACGCTCTGTGGTTATAAAATTATTTATATCAGTGTAATACATGTATTGATAAATTTGGAAATAGCGTCATTTTGGGTCAAACCATGGTAACTAGGTCAGGTTATGAAACATTACACTGCAGAACACATAAATTATATCATTTAATTTTCACTTGCCGTGCTGAAAATACTTATCTTAACAAAAATGTGGGAAAGTTTGAAATATGAGAACACAACTGAGAGATAGTTGTCGCTCAACAGGCTCAGAACAGAAAAGACATATTATATGTATGAAAGGCTATATTTAGAGGTCAGTGTAAATATTTCAAAACATGCAATCGCTAGATCAGAAGATAAAAGGATTTTCGTAAATATTAAGCTGAAAGAAATGTTAAAAACAGATTATTACAATGTATATAATAATTGAATATCTGTGAATAACCAGTACAAGA
The DNA here is from genome assembly GCA_032359765.1 of Saxidomus gigantea. Taxonomy (NCBI): domain Eukaryota; kingdom Metazoa; phylum Mollusca; class Bivalvia; order Venerida; family Veneridae; genus Saxidomus; species Saxidomus gigantea. Next base: position 8,913 of record JAUMHA010032663.1, read on the forward strand.
CTTCTACATTGGGTTTTAAACGTCTTACATTTTCGTATAAAAAGTCAGGTCGGCAGCTAGCTCGATGCTATCGCCTTGAACCAAAAGGATGGAGTAATCTCGAGTCAGCAAACTTATAACCACTCTACTATTGAGGCTAGAAATGATGTAACAGAAGAAATACACAAAAACATTCAAATTGCTGAAGGGACCTGTGTTGTTCGGGAATGTTTTTCGGAAACCTTTAAACTAATTTTGAAAACCTTCGTCATCTGATTTTATTTGAATAAATCGTATTTAAGGGGGGTCACTGCTGAAATTCAAAATAACAATGAATTTTATTGACACTGTTTCTTATGGAGACTAACATATTGCAAGTTAATTTCTGGAAAAAAAGTGATGGGTCAATGACTTAACTTTTTCGCAATATTAATCTTTAGTGATACACTATCAGATCAAGGTGTCAATTTTTAATCTTTTCTAATGTAGTACGTCATACTTTAGGATGAAGAAATTGAGATAGTGGTATTTCTATTATGATCTAAATAAGTATTACACTCCTCATTATTATCCCACCCACTTTACTAAAATTCATTTTTTCAATTTTTGATTTATGAATATTTTCATGATAAAGGAATAACAAGGTTTTTCAGATATTTTGCCTAAAGTTTGATTAAAACCTATGTTTTAGAATGCAAAAATAAAAAACGGGGGATCAGTGTGCATAAAAGAAAGAAATTCAATAAAAACTGACAAAAAAGTGTTCCTTAGATTTCGACGGGCTTTGAGATATAACGGCATAGGTTTATAATACAGAACAGTAAAACGAACTCGTAATTACTGTACTTTTATATCCCAACAATTGTTCTTGTAATAAAGTTTGAATTAAGTAAATATCTTAAACAGTTTTAGAGCAAATATTTTTGTACCCCTATCCCCATTTTGGCATATGGCAAAATTTGTCAATTTAGTCACAAAATTTAAGGTCAAAATATTTTTTCTCAAAAATGTTCAATTTTTTTGCACTAAAATATTCCTATTATGCCTAAGTTTACTACTGCATAATTGTTATTTTCCAGTTAAATCATCATTTTTGAAATATAACAAATGTAAATTTCCGGAAGTGCAAAAATCCAAAACCTCACCAGTGACACCCGTTAAATGAATATTTATCATTTATCATTTTATATTGAGATATGGTAATGTCAACATAAATTTTGTTTTTGCGGCAAAAAAATACCAAATCAAGAAACTATTAGTTATCTCATTTTCTTTCAAAATTTCTTCATTATTTGAAGACAACTGTTATTGGTAGATGCTCTTTTATTGACACTCTCGTTTGAAAACTATAAAAGGTGTTTATGTATGTTGACTGTAATAAACATTACACAAATTCAAGCTTAAAGCATTAAAACATGAACATATTTTTACAGATGGTCAAAATAGATAACAATTGGTTAAGAACCAAACTGCTAGTAGTACTGAATACAGATACGTACGATTTTATTTCACAAGTGAACACCAAAAATTAATATTTTCACAAGTGGCGTTCTATCAGTCCAAGAAGCACTCTTACCGGGTGATAGAATGGCAGTAACTTCTGCCATGGTCCATGTTCTCAGAAGATATCCATCACAGCCCCATGTGTTGCCAATTGCTATTCCATTGCCATGAACACCCAAGTGTCTGTGTATTATTCAGTCTGCCATGGAATGAAGATCTCCCTCCCTCCCTCCCTCCCTCTCTCTCTCTCTCTCTCTCTCTCTCCCCTCCTCTCTCTCTCTCTCTCTCTCTCTCTCTCTCTCTCTCTCTCTCTCTCTCTCTCTCTCTCTCTCTTCTCGTTAACGGTCAACTTGTGTCCTGTACTGAATAGAATGGTTTGTTCCCATTTGTTTAGCAGATGGTAGTCATCTTGCTGCCTCTACACTCTTGTAAGAATCTAAGTCACCGTGAGCTTTAAATTTTTCAGAAGTGACTCTATGGCGTGACTGGTCGCCTTTTACCACTTGTTTTGCCAATTGCTCTTCCATCCCATTGTCATGAACACTAAAGTGTCTTTGTATCATCCATTGAAGAGAAGCCTGTGATGTTCTTTGACAAGGGATGGTATTTGACATACGCCTATATTTCTTGGACTGATAGAACATCTGTTAGAATGACTACACAATCATAGTCCGTATATGACTATTCCTCAGTCTTCGATTCTTTATAATGGCTTCTATTTCTGCTTTGTAGTTGCATCAGTGCTTGCCTGTTTGTATGCTTACTGTCTCTGACCCATCAGATGTGTACATTGTGAAAATATCATCACCGCCATCTTGTAAAACAGCTGTACATTGTGTAGCAGTCTGAGTACATATGCATCTATGTCTCTGATGGATAATATTCTGAGAACATGGCTTGGGTTTTTTGATCACTTGATATTTTCATCTTTCACACCTGGTTGGAACCCGGTAGTGTAGTAAAAATACTCATGTTCGGCATGTCGTACTTCCGTGGCTCTGGCAGTTCCCACTGGTCAAAAGTCCATCCTAGAAGGTTGCTGGTGACACTTTTTCTTGTATAATAAATACTTCTCCGCTGAAAATATTGTGACAAACGATTGACTTAAAAAATATAAACAACTTAGGTTGGGAACGACATGTTCTGACTTGACTTATAGTAAAGTTATATGGAGACTAAGCCATACATGTCAAAATCAAGGCTTCTGTTGCTTCAAATGAAATGCAAGATGAGGTTTAAATCACTGTTACTGTTACAATTTTGTGCTAATAATGTGAAAACGAAGCATCTTTGTTCAACTTTGAGGATACACAAGTTTTATATAAAGAAAGAACTGCCCACTTGTTCAAGTTCTAAAATATTATAAAACATTCAATTATCAAATGAGGAATGAATTTGTTTTTGTTGCATCACATTCACTGTACTCAAATCTAAATCACTTTTATTTAACGAAAATAAGTTTCCAGCGAACAATTTTATTTTAAAGGGTTTAAATCTGCATAGAGGTTGCATCTAGTCTTCTTGTGTTGTGTTGTCTGATTAGATTGCCTAAAACTGTGACCTAACATTTTGAGCTGCTGTTGCAATTTCTTAAATTTAAATAGGATCAATATCATCTATAAAAAACTGGTTTCAAATTTGCTTTCCATGCACCTGAAGGTTCATAAGATGCATTACTAGCCCTTCAGAATTCTGGATTTTTTATTGCCGTTGTAAATTATGTCATTTCACCAATATTTGTTGACTTAATTTCCGACCGACCTATTTTAAAACAATGGACAAGGTCTGACTGTACTTAAGTGACACCAAATATTGTTGAAAAAAAAGAAAATACATACATGTTTGTTAAGGCACCGATCTCAGTTAATCAGGTCGAAAGCCTTGTGGTTTTAGAGGTAATTATCGATTAGAATAAAGAAATAACCATTGTTCATAGAGACATACTTGTTCAGAAACAACTCACAGTGCTGTTTTAAAGGTTTACCAATGGTTGTGGCTGCTACAAAATTTGACGAACTTTGCCGAGATGATGCTGACCACATATACCAATGTCCCAGAGCTGGCGACGCCATAAACAAAATTTCGAGTTACCTTGGAATAGAAAGGAGTCATATTTTTCCCATTGTAAATTACGTTGAAGATCAGATAGTAAACTGCGGAAAAGACAGACTGGCTCTTCAAGCATTGGATTTCATGGTACGCTTAATAGAGGACCAACTAGGAACCATAAAAGGTAATTGTACTACGTTTAAAGTATGTTTGTTTGAAAATCGAAGACCCTAAATTATCTCTTAAGTCGGACAAACAGCGCATGTTATCTGACGGGTCGTACCGATAACACCTTAAACGAGGTTGGTGGACCCAAGAGGCACAAATACAAACAGCCTACCTTTAACAACCCTTCGGTATAAAAATTAAGAGTTATCAAAATCACCGGAACATTTATTCCGCCTTCGTTGTCGAGTGGCTAGAGTAAATTTATATGGTCACTAGATCTGGGAGTTCGTTTACGGCCTTGATCAGATCGATATGCTTTAATTATAGCCCATTCTTTAATAAAATGTGATGTTTTAACTAGGTTTACACTTTAAAAACTTCATTTCTTGAGTAATTCTAACAATATTTACAGAGTATATGTATGACCGTAAAAACTCCACTGAGTTTAAATATGGACTTGATGGGAGTAGTTCTTCCAGAGTTATGGCTCCTGATTAAATAGAAATTGCACAATTTAAATATGTTTACACGCTAGCACATTCATTTCTTTACTAATCCTAATCAATGTTGATGAAACTTGGCTGGGATGTTCATTGCATGAAGCTCGACCAAACTCGTTCCGAGAATTTCTTTCTATGCAGAACTCTGGTTGCTATTGCAACAAATAGGAAAATAATTTAAAAGTATCTTTCTCTGAAGCTTAAATACCTAGAGCTTAAATTAAGCGTGAAACATTGCATAGTGGACCTCTATCAAGACATCTAAAATTATGACATCCGAGTTAAAATTGAACCCGCCCGGGCTTATATAGGAAAAATGTAGCACTTGTAGCGTTATCGACGTTACAAATCCGACATAGGTTAAGTTCGAAAAGTCTAATAGAATGCCTTGATTTATTTTCATTTTACAAACGGATTCATCCACTCTCCTCTGATTACGCTTCTGTCTTCCTTTACATCTCTCAAGCCTTGGACAACAGGCCTGACGACTGGTTGAAACGGGCCACCAAATTGCACATTCCGGTAAGCTTACGCATTCGAGGCTTTTTTAAGTATTTTCTATGGGGTCTTTCTATTTAGTTATTAATCAAGAGATGCGCTATATGAAAGACTGCGATCAGTTTAAGTATCTTGTAATTAATAAGCATTGTAATTCATTCATTAACTTCAATGAAACGAAAAAGACTAAATACCAATTGTTAAAACAAACACTAAACATAATTTATGCCACGAGTTTTAATTGTGTTTTTAAACTATGGTATTACTGTCACGGAATGCATTATGAAAACGCGTATGCCAAAGTTACTTTCTGATTCGTCTTATTAATTCCTTAGAAAACGAACAAGGAGAAAGAAGATTTACGTTTAAACGTGGAGGAAGAACTGACCGCATTCGAAGACAGCCAGCTTCGCGTCCTATGCGTCGGCGCTGTGAGTAGCGGAAAAACTAGTTTTATTGATTCCATAGCATCAACATTGGTAGAAAAAATAATTGCAACAGCATGTGGAGGATGTACAATGACCAGTGAATCAATAGATGGCAGTTCAGAGTCTACGACGGAAAAGGTAAACTTTCGATTTTTACAACCGATGTTTCGATTTTTAACATAATTTTCAGAAATCGGGTAATAAAACATAGATGTTATTACTTCATGGATAACATATTTTACATGTTACAGTTTCAGATGTTCCAAATGAAATACAAAAAAGTACCTGCAGGAATTACAAAAAGCAATGTATACATAGGAGATATCCCGGGTTTTCAAAAGTCTGAAGGTATTCGGCTGGAAGATGTCAAATATGTTGTTCGAGGTCACGTACCAAACAAATACATCGTAAGTATCACTTGTTTAACTTTTATATACGTGTATAAACATTCCCAGCAATTGCCAGCATACATATTTTTAGTGATATTTTAGTTTGATTAAGTCAAATTACGGTGTCCTACAGACTGTATAGTAATAGGTGGGCGGCGGATTCCTGGTGACAAAGGGCAGCGGAGATATCATATCCGATAGAACACTTAAATTCACAGTACAGGGTCACGACCGTACTTCCTCATATGACACCAGTACTGGTTTTTCCAGGAAGCGGACTCGAGAGTGACTCGATAAGCTACAAGCTTTCTTCACAATCGAGCTAAAATAAATTAGAATAAAATAAAATAAGATTAAGACTTGCTTCGTAACGTTTGAAGAGAAAGAAAATCTTATGTTATAGGACATACTGCTGTCAAGGAATATAAAGATCAAAAATGTTTTCAAACAAATCGATTCCCATTTATTATTGGTACATGTATATCGTTTGATCATAACATAACTTGTTGCGAAAACTGATGAAGGAAACTTGATGAGAAAGGTAGGCAAAACGCACAAGGGAGAAGAATTAAAAACAGAAGGTAAAGACATAAGACATTATTTATCCATGTTCCTTGCCAGCTGTTCAGCCTCCAAAAGTTGTAATTTCATCGCTTAAATAGTAAATTAACTGTTATTGACTGATTGCTGTTGAAACAAAAAGAGATAGAAATAACATTTCAAGAACATATCCATGAGTTTTCTTCTTAAAACTGTACATAATATGGCATTGCGATCTATTAATGTTTCAAGTTTCATTCAGTTCGGTCCAGTAATTTCCGGGTTAAGCTCTGGATAAAATGTATTCTAAGAAAAAGTTCAATGTGTCTAAGAGTTTTAATCTACAATGTAACACTTTGCACTGTTTTACACTCCCATCTATACATCTGAAAAGTTTTAACAAAATGGCTTTAACTGTTTCTGAGATAAGTTCCAGACAAATTATGTCATTAGAGATGTAAGACATTTGAGATAACTCAGATTTTAAATGTACTAAAGGTATTTTTCATGCGCGGCGCACAACTCTATATTGTTCTCTATCATTCTTTCAAGTTTCAATCAATTTCTTTAAGTGGTTTCATAATTCTGCGCCGGATAAAATGGGGTATATTATGACTTTAGATAAGTGGGAAAGTACCATGACTCGTTATAATTGTATAATTGCAATAAACAGTATGTATATCATGTATCCCCGTCAGTGAAGGGGAGATAAATGTAACCAAGCAAGGTTCAAACTGACAAAGAATTTATTACTTCATTCATGCATGTATACCATATACTTGATCAGTCAAAATTGATCGCTTATAACAGCTACAAATATTACGGTAACCTTATAATTACTTAACGTAAACGATATAGGGCCATTATAACCAACTTGTTTGAACATGTTGTTTCCATACTACAATCCTTACGTAATATAGATCTCGTAATATTCTTCTATGCCAGTGGCTAGAAACAAGGCCGTTATAATGGAGAAATTATGACCTCCTTGGCAACATTTCGCAGTAATTCTATCACAGATGTTTGAGGACAAAATCTGCGTCGAACCTATTTGAAACATCTTTACCTTTAGGAGCCTTGACTTTTATAATTGGCAAACTGTTTTGAAAGAATATGGCATACAAAATATTCCCTGTGGTCATTTATCTCTGAATAATACTTGTCAACTTTGTGTTTTCGCGAGCCTACAGTACTGTAGACCCATGTTGTTAATAGACTAAATATATATGTCTGTCTGTCTGCAGTCTTCTTGTTCGGCATAATAGCGAACTGTCTTGCGTCATTTATAAACATAAGAGTAATTCACTGCATATCTTGGTCTAACCTGACAGACTCTTGCCTAGAACTGAATGACCAAAACAATCTGAAAAAGGTGAAATATAACATTCAGTCTTCCCCATAAATACCATTTATTTCGTTATATAGATACATTTGGTTAATAAATCCAGTAAAGAGCGGTCTTTACAAACATGTACCCTCGTAATTCTGAAACGGTTTAAATCCTTTTCAAATCCATTTTGAATACACATGAGAGCCATCGTCATTGAGAAAAGGACCTGTTGATACAGCATATAATACTATATACATTTGTACATGTAGATGATCAGTTCAACGTTTCTATTGTTTGCATTCATGAATAGCATGGAGTATTCAAGTGTACAGGACGTTTGCAAAATTCTGAAACATCCATCGTATATCTTTATCTGAAATTGTTGTAAAATTATTTCAGCGGTTGTTTTTTTTCTTTTTAAAAGTTTTTGTTTCGAATTAATTTACGGAAACGGTTTCTAAAGCCTTTTTTAAAAAATATAGATACATTGTACATCATTTTACAACTTTGTATTGATCCAATTTTGCACATGTATTTGTATTGTATGGATATTTTTGTTAAATTTGTAGATTAATAACGGTATTGATAAGAATTCTGAGAAGATTAAGAAACATCCCCAGAAGAGTGACAAAGTTCACTGCATTTGTTTCGTGTTTGATGTTTCGATGTGTCCGGATAAGTTACCAGACAATGTGCGGAAAACATTAGTTGCATTGGTAAAGTGGCTGAATAAAAGAAGTGAGTGAACATATTTATTTAAGAATGATAAATGCAAACACTATAAATAACATAGTAAACGATCCCTAAAGAAATTGTATATAATTTGAATAAAAAAACTTCATTTTTCGTGTTTTATTGCATAATTAATGTAATTGATAGTATAATTTTGTCTGCCTATATGTCGGTTTTGAAAACTTTTCATGCTATACACCCTAGAACCGTGTCTTGCTTGTTTGTCTATTTTTGGTGTTAAAAAAAATAATTTCGGGTAAATGATATATGTATTCAACATGTACTTGTTTTTATTTTTAACAAGATATTTCTTCAGCTTTATAGCTATAATTTACGTGCAGAAAAGTTGACAAAGAGTTGACAGATAAACCGTGTTACGAAACTTAATTCGTTTTCAGAAGTTCCTTTTGTTGCCATTCTAACACATTGTGACTTCAGTGATGAAGTTAAAACACATACGCTTAACGTGTTTAAAGACGAGGTAATATACAAACGCATGAACAGGCTCAAGCAAATGTTTGGATTTAAACAAAAGAGAATGTTTCCGGTGATAAACTACATAGATGAAGAAGATGTTGTGCCTGAATCCGATGCATTACTTATGGGTAAGATGGAAGTCTTAGGTTTTGTCAAACGAAAAGTTCACTTAGTGGGATAAAAATGTATATTAACTGTTCATTTAAAAAACTATATATCTTTATCACTTTATTTCAAATGCTTATTGTACAATATATTAATTATTTGGGTATTTTGATATGTGCTATGATTCTACATCACCAGCATTGATTTCTGCAATTTCTGCAACGTTTGTTCTTTTGAATTGAACTCAGAGACCTAGGGCTTGCATCAAAGGGTTACAAAATATATTTCAAAATGAAGTATCAACAACTATTATTCCTTTACCATGCATCCACGGTAAAAGGACTGTCCGAATATGAAAGAGTTATTAAGATAGTGATGCGATACAGAATAATGGAATTATTTGAGTCGGGTGTTTGATCATATGAGCACGACATGTCGCATTTTCTGTGATAGTGACCATTAATAGGCGTTGTACGTCATGCATGTCGTAAAATGTAGACATGTAGCAATCCGACGAATAAATGGAAAACACTTACCAAAAAGGTACATGGAAAAACTATATAACTAAGTGGCTTGATTCGCTAGGAAAGATAACTATAAAAACATCACTGTTGGGTAATAAATAGAAGTATTTGCAGACGTGAATGTTTGAAAATTCAAACCTGTAGTTTGAGGTCCTGGTTGTGTGTAAATAGTCGTGCACGTTTGTGAACCAGTCAACAAATTCAATAAATCAGCATTTTCATTCATCTTTCTTTATTATTCTATCAGTACATTACGCTTCCTGGTCACAGTATTATACAAGCATAACATTTCTAAATAACAAAATCAATAAACGGATTGTCTTGTAATTCTCAAAGTTTCTCAGAGGCCGACTTGTAGCTTTCTTTGATATCTTTTGTGAAATCATCAGAAGGATTTGTCACGATGTTCATAACAAAAATATTTGAGTCAGTTTCTAACCTAACACTTATCAGCGCATTCAGGAGTTGTACATCTTGAAATGACAAATGTTTGCCGATAAACCACTGTCAGTTTAAGATATGTATCTTCGAGCTCAAGCGTGCAATGTTCAACAAATCAGCTTCAATGTATTATCTTATTTTTCTGTTAAAGAAATATTTGTAACCTCCATCCTCAAACAAAATACTACAAAATTGTGTTCCGACCTTGTCGGACAAGTTCACTCGTACGGGTTATCATAACTATTCTGAACCGCTAAACGGATCTCAGGTCCAAACGACTAAATGTGCACAAGTATTACAAGTATTTGTCGCTTTGCTTTCTAACTTGTTCATATGTACATAGTTTGCGTTTCATTTAGTGACACACGCAAAAGTTAATAACATACTATTTTTATTACAGCTGATGTCAACATCTTCACTATAAAATCCACAATGAGTCACAGTGCATTGGTTTCGGCATTGATCACATACAGTGATTGCACTAGTTTTGTTGTCTTATTTATGACGTAAAAGACATTATATTAATGATGTTTGTTTTCAAGTTACAGTATAGACAAAACTGACAGCTTTCATATTGGCTTACATGGGTTGAAATGCGTTGCCATCTTCTGTATGAAATCATAAACATGGCTTGAAAATTGTTTGTATAGATACAATTTTCTGTCATGAGTTCTGCCTGTGCCGATAACTGTTGCCTTATTACTCTCTTTGGCTACTTCATCATCTCCGTAAAACAATACTGCTAGCAATTATTTAGTGTCTACATACAAAAGATTATGCGTAACTAATGAAGAATGATGTTTCATGATTTTGTCATGTAAAAAGTTGATACTATTAAAGCTCTACTGTATAGTTATAAATAGAATCGAGTTTACAGTGGTATTCTTTGCTTTCCAATATAACAATAAACTACCTTATAATTGCAAAGAGAACGTGCTCAGGCATGTGCATGTAGCGGTAGCTCAACCTTTCAAGATGCATAGGAATGAAGATCTATATTTGTTTAACTAAGCATGTTCAATTTTATATTATTTTCAAGCATTCAAACTAAATTAAACTAAACTTAAAAATTCTATTTTAGAGGTGTTTAGGGAGATCCTTAGCCTCGGGAAAGAGTATCTGGATATGAGTGATGACGAAGACACTGATGAAATTGACGAGGCATTGTATTTATTATATATTTAATGGATGTTTGTAACTAAATATTTGCTCTAAAATAATACAGTTCCTGCATTTAATTTAATGTAACATCTACATATTTCTTGAATTAATACAATAATGTATCTCTCCAGTTCTTCTTTCTTGATCTCAATTTATCATGCTTGCTAATGTCTTCTTGCAAAATCAGATTTCCTGGTGGAATGACAACTGTATTCATTACACTGTATTCAGTAGTAAATAAGTTAAAACTAGAACTGTCACAAGAGTGACGAATTATACCCCAACAATACAGCTTTGTCACAGAAGTATGGCAACCATAAGAAAGGAATGGCCACAAGGACATAGAGTTGAGTTATTATA